>VSMD01021569.1:0-90849 GCA_008750895.1 Mirza zaza
TAAATTATAAAACTGTTGTGGCAAAATATATAAAAACAGCTATAGGAAAAATAACACTTATTACATAAAAGCAAAAGGTAAACATTTGATAGAATTAGAAACAAAAACATAAGTCACAGAAATTCCCAAAGTAGCTAAGCTGTAATTAAATGTTAACTTTTATAAATAAATTTTTATACTTTAATAGAAGAATTAGTTAAAAATTAATATACATTTCAGATTAGGGGTAGATTGACCTTTCTAAGTACTGAGAACATGGTAATTGGGGAATGAGATCATTGACATATTCTCCAAGGACACTAAGAGAGTAGCAGACATGGCAGAAACAGGAGTAGCATTGAAACTTCACTTTTCTTTCTCTTTATTCAGTAGCTTAATCTTGCTACTAGAACTAGTTTATACTTCTCATTGCCACCACAAAAGAAGTGGTTTTTTTTTCCTTCCTGACACTTCTCTTTGATTTTGGCTCTTTGTTATGTAAAGTTTATTTCTCAAAGTCCAGATCACAACCCAAGTTCCTCCTTGAAAAGTCACTTCTCAAGGTCCATAGTCTTTACCCACCCTGATAGCTATTTTTATCTTGAGCTTCTCTCATATTCAAATAAATGTATCTTTCTTCCTTAATTTTATCTAATGCATTGTTTTCAAAAGAAAGTCTACTCAAGTTTTTGGCAGTTAATATATATCAAGTTTAATATATTCTTGTGCAGTGAAATATTTGTTGTTAGGAGAAAACTACTAACTCCGAGTACTCTGGAGTACTCAGTACATAGACTGAATAAAAACAAAAACAAACAAATTGGTTATCTTGGCCCCAAGAAAGGGGATTGCTGTCACTTAATTTTTCCTGAAATGGCAATCTTTATTTGAGCTTATTGTTCAAAAGAGCTAAGTGAGAAATGCTAAAAGACACTTTCTAAAGTTTCAAAATGTAAAGAAAACTGCTCTGCACAGATTGTAGTTATATCACTGTGTTGTGAAAAATAGGAATTTTATGAATAAAATATGTGAAAAGAATATATGTTCCACAAATGCCTGTGAAATTAAATCTGTTACAGGAGTTCTAAAAGAATCAGTAGATCTACGAATCACACAAATTTAGAAATGCATTATATTGTCATAGGCACTCTGCCATCTTCCAGATATTGGAAATTCATACTATGTAGGGGATAGAAACTATTTCCATAAAGGGCCAGATAAATACTTTCTGTATTTATATTGGTAGGAGTGTGGTCACAAATATTAAATATGAAAATTCCAATTTTCTTAAGTACTAAGTTTGACAGTTGATATCTCTGACATTTCACTTGGACACTTCTTATTTTATTTTTATTGTGAATGTACATCTTCAATCTTTCAAAAGCATGTTTTAGCTTGTGATTACCTTTCACATTTTTTAGAGCAATTTTTGTGAAACCATGGATAAGTCAAAAATTCATGTTATTTTCAAATATGAGTTTTGTTGTGGAACAAATGCAGTGTAGACGGCTCAAAATATACACGAAGTGTTGGGAAGGATATTGCTAATGAACTCACAGTACATTGATGTTTGAGAAGATCCATTCTGGTGATTTTAATCTTTAAAAGGAGCCATGTGGGTGACCTGAGACCAAGGTGGATAATGATGAGCTGGAAACTGTAGCAGAAGCGAATCCATCTCAACCTACGCGTGAATTAGCAGCAAGCTTTGACGTTGCTATTCCAACAATATTGTACCATTTGAAACACATTGGCAAGGGGGAGAAGCTGGATAGATGGGTTCTCCATGAATTAAATGAGTGTAAGAAGAGATATCATCTTGCAGCTTGCTTTTCTTTGCTATTACAACATAAAAGCAGACCATTTATACATCATATTGTTAAATATGATGAAAAATGGATTATTTTTGACAATCACAAATGTTCAGCACAATGGTTGGATAAAGATGAAATGCTGAAACACAGTCCAAAACTGAATATTCATCAAAAAAGCTAATGGTGTAGGTTTGGAGGTTCAGCATAGGTATTATCCACTACAGCTTTATGAAACCTGGTCAATTTATTACAGCAGATGTCTACTGCAAACTACTGGATGAAATGATGAGGATGCTTGTGACTAAGCAGCTGAGATTGGTCAATAGAGATAGGTAAATTCTCTTGCAAAACAACACTCAATCACATGTCATATAAACAACACTGCTCAAACTACACAGGCTGGACTTGGAAACTCTAGACTGTCATCCATTGTATTCACAAGACCTTGCACCAACTAACTACCACTTCTCCCAGGCTTTGGGCCATTTCTTGCAAGGAAAAACATTCCATTTTCAACAAGCTGTGGAAAACACCTTTGGCAACTTCATGGCCACTTGCTCTCCAGGCTTCTTCACTGCTGGCATAAACAAGCTATTGGTAAGATGGCAAAATTGTGTAGGTAGTTTAGGCACATATTTTGATTAATTTTATCTGCTTTTTGTTTGAGACATACTAAACTACGCTTTTGGTTTAAAATCAGACATTTCCTATTTAATAACCTAATATATGATTAGTGGTGATTGAGTCACTTTCAGACTATACATACAGACACACACACACACACACACACATTAACTACTAATAACCTTTAATTATATTAAAACAGCATTATTACAATTATGTATAGTCTACATTTAGAATTTTCTATTTATTTCTCTGTACCTAATATTTTGTAAGATCATTATGTAGTAAGAGCTACAGCAAACATTGAGTGTGACCCAATAACCACATCTGGGGAATGCAGGGAAAATATCATCTTAGAAGTAAATGTTTATACCAATGGGAAATAATTTATTTTTGTTTATAGTTCTTTGAAATATATAACTCTTTTTTATTTCAGGATATTATGATGGTACAAACATTTTTGTTACATGTTATGACTTTGCTGCACGGTAGTAATGTTCTTTAGGGATTGGGGGTGGGTAAACTCACAACTAATAAAATATAACTCTTAATGGTAACAGATTCCCAGACTTTGAAGACTGTGGCAAAATTTACAGTTGCCACATGAAGAAGTAGGTTAGGGTGAGTTGACTCTCAAGATGGTCTCCCATGACAACAATTTATTTCTATTGGCCATTTTTAAATAGAATATTTAGTTTATGTCAACTTGATAACATGAACTTAATATAATACATTTGGTATCATACACTGCTTAACCAAAGACTATCCCATTAAGCAGCTGATTTGGGAAACTTTAAAATTGCTACCTGGGTCTCCAAGATTGTAATATTTTCCAAAACTCAAATTCATTATTTTCTAAGATGTCTTTTCTCTGCATATTTTATCAGATACTGAGCAATAGTAAGAAAGAAAGTATTTATTTATTTACATTGGGATAGCCAGAACCATACCAATTATGGAAACCAATTACAGAAGATTCTATTGACTATGAATATTTACCAATAGCTTTATTGAAAACAAAAATACCTTTAAATCTTTCTGTGAAGAGGCAAATGTTTAAAGAAAGAATAGAGTAAGCAAATCCATACAGTGTATACAGTCAGTTCTCCTGCACAAAAGCAGACATTCTTGATGGACCCAGATGTGCCTCGGGAGTTCTTTCCATTTGTCATAGACAGAGTTGTGTTCTCTTAAATCCATACATAATTGCTCTATCTCACAATGGGACTGTATTTGAAGACAAGGTTTTCGGGGGGGGGGGCAAGGAATTAAGATTGAATGAGATCATAAGGGGAAATCTCTAATCCAATAGGATCGATGTCCTTATAAGAAGAGGAAGGAATGTGTGTGCACAGAGGAAAGTTTATGTGAGCATACACTGAGAAGGCAAGCATCTGTAGGCCAAGCAGAGAGGACTCACCCAAAACCGATCAGGCTGACACCTTGATCTTGGACTTCCAGCCTCCGGATATATACAAAAATAAATTTTTGTTGTTTAAGTTACCCAGTCTGTGATATTATGTTATGGCAGCCCAAATAGATTAAGACACCACTGTGGCAATAATGGCAGAGACTAACACATAATAAGGAATTGCACAGCTAACAGGTGAAAAAATTCAAAAGATAATGGAGATCTGGATACAGAAATTGGAATTCAGGACCAATCAAGTAAAGATTTTTGGTAAATGTTTGCTTATAATTTACCTATAGCTTAGGAAGAATAGTGAACTGGAAGGGCCAAACTTAATAGATACTGAGGTCAAACTGCATATATATTTATTCCTCATCAGTTTAGGCTAGTTGGGGATTCCAGTTCTACAGTTTAGACATATGTCAGAATCAATTGGAAGTCTTTTGTGGAGAAAGATAATATAGTCCCCAAACATCAAATTATCTGGGAAATTTTTCATATCCAATGCCCAGCAGTTTAATCAATTTTCATATATCTATATGTATAAAGTATACATATAAAATATTTACAGATATGCATGCAAGTAGAAGTAAAAACACAGGATTTTATATTATGGAGATGTCAGACACAGAATTTAAAATAACTATCCTTAATTTAAGGATTAAAATACAAGTTTGAGAATTTCAGCTGACAACTGGAGACATATTGGCCCTATGCGAAGAATCCTGGATTAAAAATTAATTTTAAAACTTGGAAATAAAGGGAAATAATTAAGCATTTATTCAATCTTTTGAGTGCACTGTACAACAGAATCATTGAGTGGTTGATGAGGAAAATTTATGTCTATAGATACATTCCAGTTAAGAAATGAAGAAAAATAATGAATTAAATTGTGCCTGCTCCGTGATTCCCTAAGCATTGCCCTGCTGGGGGCCTCTGCGAGTCCTGCCGCTCTGGATCTGTGACAGGCGTGGTAGCCTTGAAGATCTCTAACATGTGTTCATGGTCACTCTCTTACTGTCTTGGTGAACAGCACCTGCCTTATTTCTAGCTATACTAATCTCCTTGTCATATGGTCCCTTGGCCACACCCTTGGTTTTCTATCCTAAACAAGCTTTTTCATTCTTTACAAGGCTAGGTTAAGAATTTTCCAAATCTTTACATTCTGCTTCCCTCCCCCCATTTTGTATTTCAGCATAATATAGGGGTACAAATGTTAAGGTTACATACATTACTATTGCCTTGCCTCCCCCCTGGAGTCAGAGCTTCAAGTGTGTCCATCCCCCGACAATGCACATTGCATTTATAATGTGTATATATATAAACCCATCCCCTCACCCCCACCTGGCCACACCTGATAAATTTTGGTTTTTTTTAGACCCACATATGAGGGATGTGGCTAACAGTGTGGAGGAGAAGAGCATATCTCTAACCTTTGCTAGGTAAAGGCAAAGTTATAAAATCTGCTTCCCTTTTAATGATAAATTCCGTCTTTAAATTGTTTCTCTCCTCTCCCATTTTACTACAAGCAGCTAAGAGAAGTCGTGCAGCCTACTGAGCACTTTATTCTTAGAGATTTCTTTTGCCAAATATTCTAGTTCATTGCTCTTAAGTTCTGCCGTCCATAAAATCCTAGGGCACAGACGTAATTAAGACAAGTTATTTGCCCTTGTAAGAAGGATGGCTTTTCCCTCGGTTTCCAATAAGATATTCATCATCTCTATCTATGCCTCTTTAGAATTGCCTTTACTGTCCATAATTCTACCAGATTTCGAGTCATAACCACTTAGGTAATCGCTAAGAAGACTGAAACTTTTCCTACAGTTCTTCTCTCCTGAGTCCTCACCAGAATTGTCCTTGACATTCTGTTCATGGCAATCTAGGCTTTTTTCTATTATGCCCTTCAAAACTATCCCAATTTCTACCCATTATCCAGTTCCAACACTATTCCCACATTTTTAGGTGTTTGTTAAAGCAACACTCCCTCCTCTTGTACCAATATTTGTCTGAGTGTGTTTTGTGCTGCTATAACAAGATAGCTGAGCCTGGATAATTTGTAAAGGACAAAAATAGATTTTCTACCAGTTCAGGAGGATGGGAATTCCAAGATTAAGGAGCTGACAGGTTTGGTTGCCTAGTAATGGCTGCTTTCTGCTTTCAAGATGTACCTTCTTGCTGCTACATTCTCCAAGGGGGTGACCACTGTGCCCTAACATGGCAGAAGGTAGAAACACAAGTGAGTTGAAGGCTGCACGAATTCTCTTTTATAAAAGCGACCGATATCATGCATGAGAGAGCAACCCTCATGACCTAATCACCTGTCACCCACCCCACCTCTTAATACTGTCACATTGACAACACCTGAATTTTGGAAGGGACACATTCAAACCATAGCAATAAATATCTTGTCATATTTAGTATTTGAATCTGTTATTCTGTCTCTTTGTTTTAAATTATGGTGTATCTTTTAAACGTGAACAAAATAGAACATTTCTCTTTTACCTTGAAATGAAAACCAAATTCACAACATTTTTTCTGTTATTTTAAAACCTAACAAAAATTCTTTAATTAGAAAACGTGAATCAAATTGAAAGCTTCAGCACCTTAAAAACAAAGTGTAAGGATGAACTCAATATGTTTCCTACAACACTTAATTGTTATTAATGAGGATAACATTAGTTTATCTCCTGGCTTAATGCCAGATTATTAATATAATGTTCCTGGTGCATTCAACAGAGAATTGTAGAAATTTTAGGATGAAACTAGATTTTCTTATATCATAACAAATTATCTCTCTCTTATTTAAATGTGATTGAAGATATTACTGGAACAGATAACTTTCTGGCTGGCTGATTGCTTGACATATTTGGAGGACAATATGAATGGACATAAAAATGACCCCCAAATTCAAACCCATCACTTTTTTTTTGAAAGTCCATTGAATTAATATATGTATGGCTAACATTTCAAATACATTCAGTGTTAGACATTATATAGGTGATATTATCATTTTTTAAATTTCAGCATATTATGGGGGTACAAATATTCAGGTTACGTGTGTTGCCTTCTCCCTCAACCTTCCCCCCCCTCCTCGGGAGTCAGAGCTTCAAGCGTGTCCATCCCCCAGATGATGAATATCACAATTATTTATGTATGTATATATCTATCCTCTCCCTCCCCCCCATCTGCCCAATACCTGATAAATGTTATTCCTATATGTCCACTTAGGTGTTGATCAGTTAATATCAATCTGCTGGTGAGTACATGTGGTGCTTATTTTTCCATTCTTGGGACACTTCACTTAGTAGAATGCATTCCAGCTGTATCCAGGAAAATACAAGAGGTGCTATATCACCGTTGTTTCTTATAGCTGATAGTACTCCATGGTATACATATACCACATTGTATTAATCCACTCATGTATTGTCAAACCCATCACTCTTTGAATGCCACACCCTAGTGCCTTTCTGATTGGCATTTCTTGTAACCACCATATTCAATGAATGAAGCAGTTCAATTGAAAAAAAAATTAGAAGACACTAATATGATATTTGTAGAATGAGGTAGTTGAAGAAAAGCTGACAGCAATTTTCACAGGGGCCATAACCAAATAGTAGACAGGACCTAACCGAGGATGAAGAGTTGGAGTGAGAGATAGATAGGAAAAAAGGGGTAGAGAGAAAGAGAGGGTGATTATGCTAACAAAGGCGCAGAGATGTGATTCTTGTTTATGTGAAATTCTCCAGTTTTGTCATTATGATGATGATGATGATGATGATTGTCCTTATGTTTTTAATGTAGATCTCTGGTGCACCAAATTGGGTTAATCACAATCTTTGATTCAAAATTATTATTGACGGTCCATTATGACCCTCTAATTAATTAAAAATACAAATTCCCATGCACACACCTCACAACTCAAGAACTAAAAAGATCACTCATCACTTCTGTCTACTCAAGTGCTCAGCCTGGACCTGGCACCTCTACTTTTTTACAGAGGGAAACACTGTCTTGAAATATATACTCATCTGTATTTTCATGTTTCGAGTTTCATAGCATATATATTTGTGAGTGAAATACATATTGGTTAGTGAGTTGCTTTTGAGTTTTATTTTTTAAAAAACATACCTTACTGTGCGAAGACTTCTATTCCTGGGTTTTTTCACCGAGCAGGAAAACATTGTCCTCATTTTATTGCATGCAGTTGCAACTCATTCACTTTTCCTCAAGTAATACTCCATCCCATACTGTGAATAAACTGTAATTTATGTACATTCTTTCATCAGAGAGCAAATGTTTCTCAGTTTTTTTGTATTAGAAGTGCTGTAAAAATTCTTATACATGTCTCTGGTTACGTGTAAAGTCTTCTCTTGACTACATACTCTAGGGTTATGGGCTGGAATGAAATAGGCATGAAAAATAACTGTGCATGGTAATGCAAAAGTTTTGTGTCGGTTCTTACTCTTACCAACAGTGTATGAGTAACCTATTGATCCACTACTTTGTCAACAATTGTCTTTGTCCCAATGTTTTTCAACCTATCATGTTTTAAATTATTATTAATTCCTAATGATCTTAATGTACATTCTCATATTTTCCAAAGAGACTGAGTTTCAGAGACTTTTTCTATTATTACAACAAGTTTTCTGTCTCGGGGTTAATAATGTTCTCTATAGAAAGTTATGTGTATATGTGTATTTCTATTTAAAACCATATTTACAAAGTTTAACTTCATCTTAACTGGGGATTAATGAGCTATTCTGTTTGTATTCATTTATGCTTTTGGCTGAGTGGATGCAACTTGCATATATTTAATAACTGAATACCTGCCTTAGTTTAAATTATTTGAAAACTTGCCTAATTAAAAGGCATAATATAACTTTCCACAGATTGTTTGAAAGTATTTCAGAAAGAAATTTGAATTCAGTTTTAAACAGAAATTAAATATGGGTTTAAAGCATTTTTATAAACTCCCTGGATATTTTAGATTCCTAATAAAATTTTGAACCTAAAATTTAACACAAGGCAATTATCTCTATATCTCTGAGTAGGAAGAATAAAAATGTTATTTGCTAGATTGGCTTCTCTGTACTTTGATATTTTTCATAATTTTGAAAAATATTTAATAATTATATAATTATAAAAATTTGCTTACTTTCATTAGTTTTTCAGTTACTTAATACTATATAGGCATGTGCCATAACCTAACCTCCATGCTGAGAATTTTCCCACCCACCTTGTCTGCTTCTCAAACCATTTCAAACAGGTGTGGTCACAAACCATAATATATCGAATCATTTAATGGCAAGTGATGCAAAAAATAAATAATAAATAATAGTTAGGGGTTCTTTATTCTTTGTGTGATTTTCAGGAATGATGCATTTCTTCACACAGGTCTTTAACTCACTCAAAAATATATCAAAACTATATTTGTTAAGCATTTTATCTCTAATTACACCATAATTTGATACTGGAGAAATAGTGGTAAACCCAGTAAGGCTCCTTTCTTTATGGAGATTCTTTTCTAGAAGGAGAGTCAGAATGAGTGTGTGTGTGTGTGTGTGTGTGTGTGTGTGTGTGTGTGTGTGTTGTTAGGTCTCGGAGACCAATACCCCAAAATATGCACCTCGACCTGCGGACCTGAAGAAGCCTCAAGGTTTCTCTCAGCTTCCCCCACTGTGTCTCTCAGTCCTCTGTCCCTCCTCCAGCACAGGATGAAGTTGTTCTCTGAAGTTCCCTCACCTACCTAAAGTCTGGACCCACCAAAGAAGAGAACATTGACCTCTGGAAGCCTTTCCTGAGGTCATTTGAGGTCATTTTTCATTAACTGAACTCACATCACCAGGGAGAAAGACTGAAGTCTGTAAACATACTTGGGCAGACTTGTCCCCAACCATTGTCTGCCCTGCGCACCCAGCAGACTTCATCCCAGGCCATTCCATGTTCTTAAAGCCCACCGAATTCCCCTAAAAATCATCCACTACCTGCCTAAAGTCATCCACACTTTCCCATCTGCTTTCTCTCAAGAAGAAGGGTATATAACCCTCTGTACCCCGATTCTCCCCCGTGCATGCTTATAAATGTGAATGCCATTTCTCCTAATATGCCTGTTATGAGTAGATTCTTCAGTGAACTTTTAGAGGGTGAAAGAGAAGATTTCCCTTGTCCCCTACAGGGGGTTAGTGTATGTGTGTGGGGTGGGGGGTTGTGGGGTGTATGGTGTTTAGTATCAGTTATTTATGCAAAGTCAAAATAAAGCAGTGTATGGCAAGAAGGTAAGTGAGAGTGTATGGCTTGGCACCTAATAATCTCTGACTTTCTTCTCTTCCCTGACAGTGCCATGACTAACTCCCACACTTTCTTCAGGATCACATTCCACTGAGTATTCTTCAAGGGTGCCTCCCCAGACTACAAGAATTGAAATATCTCTTATTACTACATGCACTTTTAAACAAATTCTTTAAAATTGGTAAGAATGAGTCAGTTAATTCCAAAAAATTATCTGCTAATAGAAATAAATACAAAGACATTGTGTTTTGTTTTATATGAGGAGCATTTTTCTCTTTAATTTTTTGATATACCTTTCCTGTATATACTGTATAATGGATTTGAGAGTTAGAATTTCTTGAAATAAGTTAGGACATAAAACATCATCTCAGGAACAGCATTTTGGGGAAAAATACCTTCAAAGACTACAAATCACAATTATGACTTTAATTACAAGTGAGGTTTTGATTCTCCCCTAGTGCTCAACCAGTTATTGAAGGTTCACAGAAATATAGCTAACCCAAATTTAATTAATGAGCAACAAAGAGATAGTCACTAAAGGGGTGGCATAATGATAAAGTCGGAACCCATTTATCAGTGTTAAGGAGGCATTGCTTATTGGCATATTGATGTTCTTCTTCTTACCCTTCCACAAATAAAAAAGATTTGAGGTGCTTTGTCCTGAAATATAGGCATATTAATATATTGAAGATGGTTTCTTTATTTCCTCTTTTAGAGTTTTACCTGTGACATAACAATAACTGATTTTCTGATATATTCTCTCAGTAATTTAGTTGCTACTCCATTTCTGTGAATCACAGCCAAGTAATTAAACTTTTACCTAGGAGACAGCACTGGCGATGTTAATAAAACACAGGAACAAGAATACATTTATATAAGAGAAAGGACAGAAAAGACTTGTTTTAGGGTGTTATTAAAAGAGAGTGTTTTGGCAGGCATGGAGAGAAATAGAAGCCTGATATCAGTGTATGGAATATCTCATTACTGGCTAATAGCAGTGTACAGAAGACACACAAGGAGCAGCATTTGAATCACAAGAAATATACTTATTTTTTTAAACACGGCAAAACTGAGATTGGAAAAGCATTTATTAGTGTAGGTGCTCCATGAATCGCCTTCACTCTGATGGCTTTTGGGGGGGTTGGAAGCATAACCCATGGAAAGCATAGAATGTCTTTTTTCCAAGACATACGTTATTATAATGAAAGAATTGTGATTAAGATAAAGTGATTTTGGCACGTTCATTTTGATCATACTAACTGGTTCAGAAGAAAAGAAAAGTTCAACAACCTCTGGTGTTTTAGCAGTCTGAATTAAAGGGATGCTGTGAAAGGGTTTGATTTGCATATCCTGAAATAATAAAAAGGAAATAAGTTGTGGCATAATCTTTGGGCAACCTGTAAATATTTTTTAACCTGCAAATATTAAAAAGACCATTAATTATTTTTGAAATGACAATTTTCAACACATGTAAACTGCTATTATGGCTAGAAACAGGGGCAACAACATATTGTAAGGTTCTCCTAAAATTTATTTTGTTTCTGAAAGTGAATGCCAACACCTCAAGTGTTAAGTGAAATCACAGAGCTTATAAAATAGATTACAGAAACATATATTTTCTAACATATGCAAGCAGTGACTATAGGATGCCAAGAGAGGTGGATAAGGAATAAAAGAATTATTTAGTTATGGAGATGCTTGCTAAACCCAAACTACTATGAGGCATCCTAAAGAAGAATTACTGACAGTGATTGTCTGAACTGCTCTTTTTCTCCTATTCAAATATATTTTACATAAGAAACACAGGTATATTTTCTCCTAGGAATTTGTTTTCTTTTTTCCTCACCTCTTAATAATTTTCAATATTTAAGATCAGATTCAAGATTCGTCTAGTATTATCCTTTAAAACTTATACAGAGGTAGCAAATTGAGCTTGTTATGTAATTGTTCTGTAATTATTTTTGTCCATAGATCTTGAAGCTATAAGTAATGTGCTGGAATTGTAATTCCTTCTGAATTGCTGTCATAGGCTGAGTGTTAGACTGAAGTCGAGAGAGCCAGAGGCAGCTGTGATACTATCTATGAAGTCCTATAACCCTCTAGGTCACAACTGCTTTATCTTTACAAAGAACAGATTGAACTAGGTGATTTCTAAGGTACAATTAGCACTAAAATTATAACAGCCAATGCATAGAATTTCAAGTATAAAACAAAATCTTTCCAATATGAAATTTTCCTACACATATCTTTCATTTATAAAGTCCTCAATAACAAAAAAGTTGGGGAGGAGAAGGAATATGATCTTCAAATACTACTGTGTCAATCTTAATGGTCAAAACCTCAATAGTTCATTTTTTTAAAATTCACTTTTATATAGCTAATGTTTGTAAAGAAAACAAGTGTTTTCATTGGCTTTGTAATAAAACAAATCTAAATTTAAAATATTTTTTCCATAATAACCATAAAACTTAATGTCAGATGCAAGAGAGTTAGGCTATGTATTTGTTTAAGCAATCTGATTTGAAAGAAAGGAAAAAAATAAGATCACACAAAAGATTAAAATTAGTAAATTGTTATTTGAAAAATAATAGGATTAATAACTATCCTTCTAGACATTCTGGTAAATTGTTTCCTAAACATCTGGTGGTTTAACTCAATACTACTCTCTTTCATGTTTTTGTGAGTATAAAAACTGATTTGTGAATAAATTCTGAATCAAGTCAATTTTAACAAAAATATACAATGATTTATTTTCCTTATATTCTATCAGAGATGACTATCTATTAAATCACATGAATGAGATATTTACATTCACTCTCATAGATCTGGCAAAATGTTATCTTTGTTGTAATTGGAGATGTGGTGGAGAAAGGGAGCCAGGAAAACACCAGTGATCATGGGATGAGAGTCTTGGCTCCTAGAAGATGCTGTAAGCTTTATTTAAGTTTAAATGTCCCAACACTACCTTAACTACAGTCCAAACTACTCTTCATGGCGAGAAACTTGTCTCCTTGATGGAAAAATGACTGTGTAATCCAAAGGTAGGCAGACACTTCTTTTTCAGAGATATCTACGATTTTCCAAACTGGCTTGTTCTTTTTCTAGTTAATTGTCCATATGCAAAGTTCACCAATTCTCCAAGCTACAATTCTTAGTCCTCCTCTGTCAATTAGACCCAGATGGGAAAATTAAAGGCCCTTCACATCATGGCACAACAGCAATTTTAGTTCATCAAAGATCCTTACCCCATGCTGTTTTTTCACAATTAATATTTAAGTTCCTGTTGGGCAAGTGCTTCATGAACAATGACATGTACTCTGTAGCTGGAGGATCCATCTTCTTGTCAAAGCTGATGGAGAAAAGAAAAGTAGTCCGCGGACATGATAATTACATAGTGCCTGAAAAGGTGGAAGGTGAGACTCTGCAGATGGGAGGGGAGATGAAAGAAGCTCTCACTGCCAAAGAATTCTGAGAACAACTGCCAACTCTAAGTCCTCACTGTACTGCAGTCCGCAAGCCCAAGAAAGGCTAAAGAAAAAAAGAGCTGCACGACCTGAATTTTCAAAACAATTAATAGCAAATCGAGAGAGTATTCAGATATTGAAAGCCATTAGAGCGCACATGTGAATGCACACACACACACGTGCGCGCGCGCGCGCGCACACACACACACACACACACACAGTTCAGCTTTTAGGAAGCAGTAGGTTTTGCCATAGACACTTCACATAATCATTCTGAATTAGTTGTTTCTGGATCTGAGGAAATGAAAGTTTCCATTTGCTAGGAAACATACTTTCATTAAATTGAACAGGAGGTATTTTTTCATCAGTTTAAATTATAACCGCATCTGTTTTAATTAGTAATATCTTAGAGTTGTAGATGAGAGAGCAGTCAGCAAAATATTTTATCTCAATTCATTCTTGCAACAAAAACAAATGGTTGGTTTTATCATTTCAATTTCAATCAAGAAAAAAAGCCTCAAAGAAATTTAGTGATTGATTTAAGATCCTCCAGTTAATAAGAGACAGATTTGGGGATTTAAATTATATCTTCTGGCACCAAGTTCAATGTTCTTTCTCCCAAACCAAATCTACCTCCAAAATCCTTTAGGAAACATATTATCCTGTGTGCCTGCATTTAATATTCACTTCTAGTGATGTTGAAAGGAAGAGATAGTGGTCATTTACAAAACAGAATGTTACTTTATTCCATTTTCTTCTCTGATTTTAAATCCTAGAAGTAATGTTGATGGTCTTTGTTAAAAATAGTTGTACAAAGAAAAGACACATTATTTCGCAATTTCCAAAAATGAGTTATTTACTTATAAAATGAAAGATGTTTGGTATTTTTAAAATGAATGTTTAAGGAAAAGACAAAAAAGAAAAAAGCACATTTAGAATGAAATTTTCCTGAGAAAATAAAATTGCATCTGAACAAAAAAGAAAACACAATGGTCTCCTTTCTTATTTTTTATATGTGATTTCTTCTAGGAAAAAAAAATAAAGTTGCTTTGCTGTTTTTCAAACTAGATATTTTGTGTTCAATTCCTTAATATTACTATAACAATTTCTCCCTGAATGAGTCATTATAAAAATAGTGATGGTGGCGATGATGTTAATGATGAAGAAGATGATGATAATACTAAAGCTAATGACAGTAATTGATGACTTAACATGGGCCATGGGCCAAAGGCTGGGCATGGAACTTCCTACCAGGAGGAGTTTCAACTATTATCTGCATTTTAATTAGCAGGCAAAGGGGTTAGAGAGATTGCTACTTGCATATATTTACCGCCCCCCTCCCCAGTGAGCAGTGACATTGAATTCAAACCCGCCTATTGTATTTGATTCCAGATCTCTTTTTTTTCCTGTGACTCAAGAGCTATATGTAAAACAACACACAAACGAAAACAAAAACACTCAGGTATTATGCTAATCTGAACTGAGGTAGTTAGGAAAAGTGACTTAGCAAGAGCTTGACACCTTAGAGTTTTTATTTAAATTTTCCTACATATTTTATAGGTAAGCAAGACAGGTTCACATATTACATTGAAAGCTTCTAAAAATCATTGTATTATAATCACAACTATGAAAAAATGTGATTTATAAAAACTGCCAAAAATACATAGTACATTTTATTGAAAATGTTACTCCGAGGAAGATTTATTCCATCTGGTTAGAATATACTTTTTCTTTCACTGACCAAAAAAGCTCTTGCTGGCATTTTTATTAATTCTTTAAGACACAGCCTAAGTTTCACTGGCTTATGTATGTTTTTTGAAACATCTCAGGTGTATTCAACTGCACTACATTTAAGTTTCTATCATTCATGGTACATAACTCCTTTATAGCATTTATCACTTTTACTGCTTTCTTCAACTACCTATATGACTATCTTCTCCTACGAGAATATAAGACAGGGGACTTTGGGGATAAGAACCTTATTTATTTGGCTTGCCATAGTTTTACTTCTCGTTAGATTTCAAATTAACTTAATTAATTTACAATTATACCTGAAACAGAGCTTTTCACAAAGTAGATACTTAAGAAACAAATGTTGAAATTATTTCTCTTCTCTTAATTTCATTGTATGTTTTCATATCCTTTACCAGATACTGTTCAAAATGAAGTATTAATAAATTTATTTAACTGTCCTACATTAAATTCTTAAAAATACATACAAAAGTCACATGGGGAAAATACATTTGAAATCTAACATTGCTATGAACTGGAACCGTAAGAAATAACAGTAGAACTGAATACTTGTATTGATAAGTCTATAAAGGTGGGTCAACACTGAAATTTTTATTTTAGAAGATTTTTGGTTATTGTTTCACCCACTGCCCCTCAAAAAGCAATATTAAATGACCATGCTCTAAAAATGCAACTAATTTCGTTTTGGCAACATTTGTTCTTTAAAATTCTTTAAACTCATAGCTTCAGTTTACCTCCTCTCTAGAAGTTACCTAAGTGGACATATAGGAATAATATTTATCGGGTGTCCGGAAGGTGGGAGCGGGGAGGAGGGGATGGGTATATATAAACATAATTAGTGAGATGTGCAACGTTTGGGGGATGGCCACACTTGAAGCTCTGACTCAAGGGGGGAGTTGGGCATGGGCAACATACATAACCTTAACATTTGTACCCCCATAATATGATGAAATAAAAAATAAAATTTAAAAAAAGCAACATGACCATCCCCCAGATGGTGCACATCTCACTCATTATGTATGTATATACCTGCCCCCCTCTCCCCTCCCACCTTCCCAATACCCTATTACTGTAGTACCTATGTGTCCACTTAGGCGCTGCTCAGTTAATACCAGTTTGCTGGTGAGTATATGCGGTGCTTGTTTTTCCATTCTTGGGATACTTCACTTAGTAGTATGGGTTCCAGCTCTAACCAGGAAAATGTGAGGGGGGAAAGGGCATTTATTGAAACCTGTACCCCCATAATATGATGAAATAAAAAATAAATAAATAAATTAAAAGCAACATAAAAAGAAGAAATACTGTGAAATGAAATAGCTGTAGAAGAGCAACCACATATTAAGAAAGAAAAAATAATGAATATTTCTTCAAATTCTGAGAAAAGAAGTCATGAGAAGAAAATATTTACATATATATATATAGACAGAGAGAGAGAGAGAGTCTTTTTTCAAGTTATATTTTCCACATTCCATGTCTAGACCTTAACAATGAGATCTAGAAAAATGCAATTTAATTTTAGATACACTAAAACAGTATTACTTATTAAATAGTGCAACCCTCACATTTTTCATGGAGTTTTTTGCATTTAATAGCATACATATCTTAATTTGCATAAAGTGAAGAACAGTGAAATAAATATCTGAACAAAAAAATTACAACATATGAAGAGATATTTGTTAGAATTTAGATTTTTAAAAATTTAATATGGCTATGTGTTTTGGTATAATTTAACATGTAACCACTGCAGTTCAAAAACTAGGTCAGAGTGAAATGGATTAACTAATTGTAAAATTACTATATATTAAAAATTTGTGTAAAATTCTCACAAAACTTTAAGTCCAAATAGCAAGTTAATACATACCAGAATGTTTTGATATTAAAAACTAAGAAATACAAACACTACTCAAATTATCTGCCTTATTTCTTTACTTTCTGGCAATTTTGTTGACTTCTGTGTATGATTCTACTTAGAAAAATATGATTTTTATAATCTTTAGCATTTTCTTATCTCAACCAGGGAGCAATTGACTGAGTTATTAAGTGTGTGCATAGTACCCAAAAATGCTCTTTGATATTCTCTGTAGCTTTTTATTTCAATGAGAAAAACATTCTGAAAGTCATGACAAGTTTGGGAGTGATTAGACGTTGGTTGTAGTGTAGTTTTTCATTTATACTTGTTCAATGACTTGTCCATAGGATATAATTTTGAAACCAAGTGGTACTCATCACACTGATCATACAATTCAAAGTTTAAAGTTCAAGAGCAATAGATCAATCACTATGAAGCAATATGAAATAAATGGTTTATGCCTGTTCTTAGGGCAATGTCTTAACTGACAGCAAAATGATGAAAAAATCCATTGATTTTAACATCCTGAGTCTCATTAAAAACTAAATAAAGCACCTACATTTGCAATACAATAAGTGCAGAAAATCCCTCCACACATTCAAAAACCTCTGTTACTTACTTAATGCAAAATGGAAAAACTACATTTGATGGCTCTAAAGTTACTTAATTTAATTTATTGAAAGAAGCTCAAAATAAAGGGGAAATATTAATCTTGATTTAAATTTTCAGGGTCTTCCAGGAGATTAGGAAAAGCATGCTGGCAAATGAGTTTTCCCCACAACCTAGAATACTAAAAGCAGGCATGTCACAAAATGCAATTCCTTTGGCAAAGCTAATAATGAACTACAGGTAAAGTACATTCCAGGAATTTTACAATGGACTGAAAATACCCTGAACAGAACCTTCAGATGGGGCAGCATCCCCTCAGATCACTCCAGCTGTGCCAAGATATTAAAGATCCGTGTGTATCTGAGCAGAATGCATGCCCTACATGCTCTTTTGCCACTACCCACAGTGGGGGATGACATCAACTCCAATAAAATTATAAAAAACCCTAAGTAAGAAAGAAACAGATTTGAAAAGTCACTGCTGGATTTTATTATATTCTTCAAGTCATATGCCTTAAATTCTCAGTTTTCTAGAAAGATAGCAGTGTTACATGCTGCAACATTTTTTTGCAACTGGTTATTTCCATTATAGTCTAAAAGGCTGTTTCATCCACTCATGTTTTCAGAATCCAACACACTTCTTGGCACAGAAAATATATCTAGATTTAAAATCATATCTGTATCTTTGTCAATGTCTACAACTATATCTATATATATATGTAGATATATAGAGATCTGTCTCTATATATCTATATAGATATATAATATATGGATATATATCTTATATTGAAAAAATATAGGTTTATAATAAATAGCTACATATTAAAATATACACATACATATTTAATATATATAGATACGTGCATACATGTGGTAAATACAAAAATATGAATGTGATTGTTTATACAAAAATTTAAGCTATTTTAAGAAAGCATTTCTCAATGAGTTTTTAAAAAATACAAATTAATCAACAACATAGTGTACAGTGGTCCTTCCCTTACCTGTGTTTTTGCTTTCTGCTGTTGAGTTTCCCAGAGTCAATCATAGTCCAAAATAGGCAATTATATAGTACAATGTAATATTTTGAGAGAGAGAGAGAGACCAATTCACATAACTTTCATTATAATATAGTATTATATTTGTGCATTTTATTATTAGTTATTATTGTTAATCTCTTACAGTGCTTGATTTATAAACTTTATCATATGTATGTATGGTAAAAAACATAGTATACATAGGATTGGATTTTATCTGATGTTTCAGGCATTCATTAGGGGTCTTGAAATATATCCTCTGCAGACAAAGGGGGACTACTGTAGTATTTTGGGGGCCTAACCATTTAGCAAAAATGGAATGGAGTACAACTAGTAATAGCAAATACGATGAAAATGCCATTTCAGAAACAACTTGGCAATAAGCACATAAAATATCTAAAGACTTGTGTAGTTTTCTGTGCACTAATGCTCCATCAGGTAACTATTCTTACAAAATATAATAAGAAGAAAAACTTCATGTGCAGAGATGTTTATTAGATCATCATTTATGTTGCCAAGAGACAGAAACAATCTAACTGGCCAATTATGTTCTGAGTGTTTGGTAAATTATAATATATAAAAATAATGCATTAGCATGCAGCCATTAAATAATGAGCATTAATGAGTTGTTAGTGACATGAGAAACATTTTAAATAAAGTTTTAAATAAATTATAGTCTTAAAAGTTTACAAACAATGACATAAACCCATCACTGGCAAGAAATATTTGCAAGAAACATAATAAATAAAATAAGATATTTGTGTCAATGAAGATCAATGGGTAATTTTTTTTTTCCTTTTTTGGGGGGAGGGCACTTGTAATCTACCCCAATTCCTCATATTTTCTCTGGTGGTATGCATTAATTTATAGTAGCATAATATGATTAGCATTCTATTTTTGTTAAAAAGAGATATGTTGTCCCAACACATATTTATTAAGCACTATGTGCTAGACATGGTGAATAAAAACTAGATGTAATTTAGCCCTCATGAATTTTATATAGTTGTCTAGAATCCAAAGGTTAATCAAATAATCATGCCATCATAGAAATAACTATCCAGAAACCTGTGTTAATGCCCTGAGGCTGTTTCAGAATGGAAAGAAGTCTGTGGCCTGTGCTCGCTAGTGGGCAGGGAGTAGGGGCAAGGTTGGAACCAGCGTGTCAGAGTTCTGTGGAGCTGGAGAAGAGCCAGACCAGGTCAGCAGCAACCTGTACGTCTCTGATCGGGGCCTTGGCTTTTGCCTAGGAACCGGGGAAAACTGTATGAGATCTGAATGGAGGAATGATGGGGACTGTTTCAAAAGGGATGAACTAAGATTGCCACAGGCACATCAATTAAGAAGTTAACACTGCTACCCAGGGAATAAGTGAAGTTTAATAAGTTTGCACTAGTGCACACCCTGGGCTTAGAAAAGTCAGAGTTGTCTTGTTCAGCTGTGTGACAGTGGGGAATGACACCTTACTAAGCCCCATATCTCAGGTGTAAGAAGGAGAAGACAATAGTACAATGGACAATGTTTGATAAGGTGGCTGTGAGCACCCAATGACATAATTCATATAAAGCAGTTATCTCAGAGTTGGGCACCTCAACTCTCAATGGGTATTATTTTAACTAAGTAGGTGGTAGCAGTGAAAACGTAGAGAAGTATATGAATATAAACAGTTTTAAGGGGACAAAGTCAAACTGGTGATGCATAAGCCATGGGAGGCAAGAAGAGTAAGTACGTAGAAATATATGTAGCTTGTAAAACAAGGATTATGCTAACATTTTGGGGGAAATGATGAACAGATTGATCATCTCCATTTGGGGAGAAAATCATGAGCTTGAATTTTTAATGTGCTAAACTCAGTGTGGTTCTGCCATACACACTTGGAGGTGCTGGGAAGATGGTAGTTTACAAAGGTCTGTCAGAGGCTCGCTGGGACCTAGAGCTCTAAGTCAGGGAGAGACTAGGCAGAGGCTGAAGTCTTGAATTGAAGAGATCACCTAGGGAAAGCCAGACAGAGGAAGAAGGTAGGGGGCCTGGGGCGAGGGAGTAAGGTAATGCGGTATATCATAGCAAGCATGGATATGAGCCACTAAGCAATGCCAGCCATGGCCCTGCTGATGGGGTTGATGGTAATTTAAAAGTCTGACAAAGATGAGAGCACAATAAGAGGGAGTGGAGAATAAGCTGGGAAAAAAAGAAAAACAAGATATCTAGGGATTTCCAGTTAGAAGATGTTTGTGAAGGAAAGGAGAGACTCAGGGTGGAAGAGGCAAAGGAAAGGTGGGTAGTGGGATAGAGGACCTCGGCTCACCAGCCAAAATCCTTGGAGCTCACTGTGTTTCTGAGTTCAGAAATATCTGGCTTTTATAAAGGCAATATTGAGCATATTCCACCTCAAGTACCGTCTCTGCAGGTATACCTAAAAGTCCCAGCTCCACTTCAGGCTGCTTCCTACTCACACCTCCCTCTATTGCATTGTATTTGGGATTCATACTAAATGAGCAGATTTTAGTTGCTCTTGCCACACACAAAAAAGTGGGTAACTGTGAGATAATGGATATGTTAACTTGCTACATGTTGTATATCTTAAATATAAGCAATACAATTTATTTTAAAAAATAAAACAAAACAAAACAACAACAAAACACACAGATGTGTCCACTTCCTTCTCCTCTAAAGTCTCTAATTAAAGTGCTCCACTCCTGGATGAGGAGTGTGAATGTCATCAGCCCTCTGCCTGCGGCTCCTGCCTTTCTGCTGATCACTCACTGACTACTGGCGTATGGTGTGCCAAGCCGTTGGTTCCTGGTGGTAACTGAACCTGAGAGCTCCACCGCTGCTGACTTCTATGACTGGTGACAGTTTTAACTTCTACTGAGGCAAAGTCCTTGTTCAGCTCCTCTTAGTAGAACCATGTGCTCTTCGTGTCAGGACTCCAGGCTACTGACACCTCTGTTTCTGTTTTTCCGTAGATATGGTGCCTTAGGACCTACATAATAATCTGATTCACTCAGGGTACACAGGTTCTCATGGACACAAGCCACCTGCCCCCCATCAGCATGGAAATTCGCTTTATCGTGGCTCATCTTAAAACACAAATGACAACCAGAAACCCTCTTCTTAATCTCTCCCTGTCTTTCACCTTCCACCTCATTTTATGTTCCCTCAACATTTAGAAAATTCTCTTTCAGCACAAGATTTCCCCAGACCTTAGTTGGTTCCTTATCATGTGGACATTTGCTCAAATGTTACCTCTTCACAGAGACATTAAAGACTGCTCTACTCAAAATACCTCCCCAAGCTTGGGCACTCATAACTCTATTCCCTTCTAGGCATTAAGTTCCCTTAAAGTATCATTATAGTATTAATTACATTATTATATTATATTATATTTTGATTACTTGCTATTTAGAGAAAGAGAGACGAACACAGATCTTCCCAAGATAAGGGATAGTGAGCTAAAGCAAGTTTTATTTAAAAAGGCAAACTAACTACAGTTAATACCAAGGGAACTTCTAAAAAAAATTTATTTGGAAAACAATAATCCTCATATATTATATTTCAGTGAGACAAATTTGTATTATGCATTTTGCCTACACACTGTTACACATATTTGCCTATCCTTTATCCTAAGGAATTTTCAACACCCTATCCCCGAATTCCACAAATCTTTAGGAACATGTTATTCTAGTCACTTTTGTGTCCAACTTCATGGCTGGCCCAAAAACTTCCATCTCACTTCACATGCCACAGCAATTCTTATCGCTCCACCCTAACATAGACTCAGAATGCTGTCACTATTTCTTAATTTCCTCCCCCCAAAATTCTGAAACAGTGGAGAACCATGCCCCAAAATATGTACTTGCAGGTGGAAAACATTTTACTGAAGTACATGAATGATGGAAAGTGTTTATCTTGGCTCACTCAGGGTGCATGCAGACACCGTCTAGAAGTGCAAGAGAAAGCAAGCCCATGGTGGACACCCTCAACCAAGAGGGGACAGGATTGATACAACGATTCAGAGGGACAGTTCAGTTTCTTGGGATTCTCCCCCCTTCTTATTCCCTGAGATTATTTTCTAAGTAAACTACCCTCCCCAAGTCTTTGCTTCTGGCTCTGCTTTTAGGAAAATCCAAAATAATAGGCAAACAGCACAACAAGGTCGATGCCAATATTACATATTTACATTTAGTCATTCACTTCTAGGAAGTTCTCACTCCCCATATTTGTCTGTGGCCTACATTCTTGTAAAGGTCAAACCATCCATCTCGCTTTTTCCTTCTATCTCCTCTAATCCCTAACCATTTGACTCTCAGGTTTGTCTTGGAAACACAATACTTAACATGATAGTAGATGAGGTCAGTGTTATGTTCTCCATCCAGCAGTAGACTAAAGATCCGTGGTTGTGCTGATGATTCCAGAGCCTCACCAAATGTAAGTCTCAGCTTCTAGAAGAGCAGAACGAGGCAGCTACTTTGAAAGTCTATCATATACTTTCTCCCTCCTCCCAAGAGGTCCCCCAATGGCAAGAGAGTGTAATTCAGTTTTATTTCCTAACTTGCATGAATTATACCACACTCTTAGAAAGTGTGGTGCAAGCTAGTGCCTATTTTGGCTTCATGTAGCAATAATTTTATCTTATATTAACAATACTGATAGAGATACATAAATGCATGTAAAAAAACCCAAAAATATATATTGAGGGACATTTGTAAGAGTTTTTATTGATAATGGTGGTATATTGAAAAGGAAATATCAGTATATCTGAAGGTTCAGCCAATAGCAAGTAAACAAAAAGGCATTAGTTCTAAGAATTTTGAGGAATATGGACAGATAAAGATAATCTGGTCAAACCCAGAACATGATAAGGAAAGAGATTTATGTAACGTTAAATTAGGGAATTTAGGTAAATATTAATAAATATGAAATAATAAGTTACTATTTATGGCAGAAAGACATAATTTCTAACCCAAAAATAGCATTGACACGATTTTTTCAATATTAAGAACAATTTATAAGTCAGAAAATAATAGGGCATCATTTAGAAAAAAATAATAAGGAATTTTTCGTACATACAATTCTTAAAGATGATTTGAGGAATGTGCCTGGTGCCTTTTAACAGCCTATGCTTGGGTGCTAGATCAGAACGCGACAGGGCTGGTCAGCCAGACGCTGGGTGTGGACTAACATCATACATAAGGTCTGGCATTCTGAGATCAGATTAGAATCAAATTTTAGGGAAGAATAAGTAAAACACTGTGGTGTTTGGCCTACTTTGGCAGCATAAAACACACTAAATATTGATGTGTGTGTGTATGTGTCTTTTATAGGCAGATAATACATTCACAGACATGATGCAGACTAACCACATAAGCAAATGAAAACACTGAACATGGCAGGAGCTAGTCCTTGTTGGCAGGTTGCTTCACAAGTTATGGGTGTTTGTGTTTGCATTTATCTATTTATTATGAAACTTGACCTTCCTTGCTAATTAACAACTAATGGCAATTTCAGTTTGGACGATATACAGATCATTCCAGGAAGTAATTTTAAAGGTATTAATTAAGCTCCACAGAAAGATTCTAAAAAATACATGAATATTTTTTTAAACATGAATATTTTTTTAAATTCTCTGTACATATTTGGCCACCTGCCTTCTTATTTCACTGCCTATTTTCACAGCCCTGACATATAGCAGTGAATATATTAACATAAAAGAGCATGTCTGCAACTCTGACATAGTGTATATTTTTTCTTCTGTAATTTTTTTTTTCATTTTGGTTCAAATGATTATACTTATTTTTTTAAAATCTCAGAGTTGTTTTTTTATTAAAGTGTAAGGTTTATTTTCACACTTCTGATTGCCAGAGGAAGAGGGAAAAGAGTGTTGCATATCAGACATTCAAATCCAGACATTATACAACCACAATGACAAGGATTAATAAAGATTAATTTGGTCCCCACTTAAAAAGTCTACTGCTAGCCATGTAAGGAAAAGAAAAATGATTGTCTGCTTTTAAAATATGCTTCTTGTTGTTGTTGCTGTTGTATAGCACCTTGCTGTCCATGTTGACAGTTTGTTTTTATCAAAATGTTCTCTAGCTACTGTTTTCCAAGAAGCTACAGCTGGGTAATACGATTTATGAGGCAAAATTTCATATGCATTAGCTGGAAAATATCTTTCTTATTTAAATAGCCTTTTTTATGGGTTTGCTTTATTTACTTATTTTTGGTATCATTACTTGTATTTTAAAATGAAATGTACAATTTATTTTACAAAGGCTGCATAATATTATTTCACACATTGTTTTTATTTAAGATTTTACCAAATACATTGTCTTCATGGTCCTTTTTTTTTTTTCATTTGTCAAATCAGCAATTATAAGCACAATTTATTCAATCAACTTCTCATTCCCTACTCCCAAAGTGGACATTTGAACGAACTGTCCAACTACCCCTTTTGGTTGAGTTAACATAGGGTGAGCTCCTAGGAAGGCTCTAGTGTAAACAGAGTGGATAATAATGTAAGTAAACACGGTATAATAAGATTGCCAACAGATGTGAATTTTCTTTGCTGTCTCCCTAAAGATATCGTTCAATTCAGCACATTTATTGGAGTCTCTATGACTCACATTTAGCCTGGGAACCAAAGAATCAATACCTAGTGTTTCAAAGTAAGGGAAAAAGAGCATTATTATATTCTAAATGATATATATGTTAGTTTCCAGTAGCACACACTAGCAATTAACTACCCAGAAAAAAAAATTTTAAAAATCCCATTTACAGTTGCATCAAAAAATATTCTTAGGAACAAATTAAACCACTGAGGTGAAAGATGCATACACTGAAAACTATAAAACATTGATGAAAGAAATTTAAGAAGACACAAATAAATGGAAAGATACTCTGTGCACACAGATTGGAAGAATTAATGTTGTTAGAAAGTCTATATGATCCAAAGCAATCTACAGATTAAATGCTATCCCTATCAAAATCCCAATGATACTTTTCACAGAAATAAAAAAAAAATCATAAAATCTGTATGAAACCACAAAAGACCCCAAATAGCCACGTGATCTTGAGCAAAAAGAACACAGCTGGAGGACAAAAGAACATTACCTGAATTCAAAATATACTATAAAACTATAGTAAGCATACAGAGTGGAACTGGCATTAAAATATACACAAACATATATACATATATGTATATATATATGTGAATCACATACACATACATATATACATATATATTACATACATATGTAAATCTCACACACACACACACACACACACACACTAATGAAGCAGAATAGAGAGCCCAGAAATAAATCTATGCATTTATGGTCAATTGATCTTTGATAAAGTTACCAAAAGATACACACAATGGGGACAGGACAAACTCTTCTATAATGTATTGGGAAAACTAGATATTGAAATGCAAAAAAATGAAATTGGACTTTCATCTTACCCCATGTATAAAAAATTAACTCAAATGGATTAATTACTCAAATGTAAGAATGCAACTATAAAACTACTAGAAGAAAGCATAAAGATGGGAGAAAAGCTTATTGACATTGATCTGAGCTATGATTATTTGGATACAACCCTAAAAACACAGTGAAATAAATATATAGCCATAAATAGGAAGTTCTGGCATATGTGACAATGTGGATTAACCTACAGGACATTATATCAAATGAAATAAGCTGAGTACAGACATGTAAATACTTTCTGATGTTGCTTATATGTGGGATCTAACACAGCTGAGCACAAAGAAGCAGCAGTAGAATGGAGGGTTCCAAGGGCTGTGAGGTGGGGGAAGTGGGAAGACATAGTTCAAAGGGCACAGAGAGAGACCCAGTTAGAATGGATGAACAAATTCCGGATATCTATTGTACAGCATGGTGATGCTAGTTAACACTAATGTATTGTATACTTCAAAATTGCTAAGAGTAGACCTTAAACTTTCTCACCACAAGAAAATAATAAGTAATGTGATGGAAATGGAAATCAGATTGATTCAATCATTTCACAAGGTATACATTCATGAAAACATCACATTATAAACCATAAATACATATAATTTTTATTTGTCAATTCTTCCTTAATAAACCTAAGAAAAAATGAGTAAATGAAATAAATAATAAAACAGAACATCTAACAAAAATGCAACAAAAACAAAGATATTTATGTATAGTACATTCCTAGCATTACTATCATCTTTCTCCTTTTCCTTCTTGTATTGGCTCCATTAGTTTCTCTGAAATTATTTAAGCTTGATATGGAATATTGTCAGAAGCTAATAATTATCTTTTTAAAGAGGATTTACATTTCTGTGATCCTTTTCATCTTACAGAACAAGGAAAAAGTATGTATGATGCCTTCATTCAACAAATTTGCATTGAGTATTTTCTGTGTATCTGAAGCTGGGAATGCCATAGTGAGCGGGAGACACAGGGTTATCCCCTTACTAGGCAGTAGAGAGTGGGGTTTGAATATGCTTTCTAGGGTCAGACCACTAAGATCCAAAGTCCACCTTTACAAGTTGCAAGTTGCATGTATGGGCAAGCCACTCAACTGCTCTGCTTTATAGATCTATAATTTTGATGATGATGTCGCTAATAGTAATACCTTCCTTATAGCATTTTTATCATGATTAAATGAGTTAATATATATACATGTATACATATACACATACACACACAACTATCAGAAGACTTTAGCACAGGCTAAAGTCTTACTAAAGCTCTTACTCTTTTTCAAATGGCATGGTGAAGATTCATTAATAAGGGAAGCCTCTTCATTGAACTCTTCATTGTGTTTTCCAGTCTGGAACTAGGATTTTTTATGATGTAATATTAAGGGGATAAGGAAAGGAGGGAAAGTCTAGACTGAGAAAATAAATTGAGCTACATTATAAAAAACTTGAAGAAGGATATGTGGGAAAAACTGAAAATAAAAAAGAGAGAGTTTGTCTAGGTATAGAATTGCAGGAAGGGTGACTGGCAATGAAAAGATATTGGGGAAGTTGTAAGATGAAAAAGATTTGAGTAGAGAAAAAAGAGGGTGTAATGAAAGTTTGCTATGAGATATAACTTGAGTTCTCTTGTGTACTGTGTTTTTATATGCAAACATAGATATTTCCCAGTTGATTAAAGTATTTTTGTTTGTTGGACATTGGGTGATGGTGGAGAGCCCAGTGTTTTGTAAGTTGATCATTAATGAGAAGCTTGGGGTTTCAATCAGGCACCACAGTGGGGTACCTAGGACAGCAGAAAGGCAACTTAAAGACTGGAAACTGGATATTTGGAAAGCAAAGGTCTATTATTTCTTGAAAAACTTGCGTAGTCTTTTCTCTGCATATTAGAGGTTGAAGGAATAAAATGGGTTGGCAAAGCTAAGGTCCTTTAAAAATGAGAGAGTATGATCAGCATAATCTGGAAAAAATCATTCTGATAGTGCTGCTGAAAAATTGACTCACTATATGTGTTTGCCAAACTGACAATTCCTAATAGGGTGCAAATCCCCATGATTTTAGAGCAAAGTATTGCTTTAGGCTAAAGTAGAAACTCATATAGAATGTTTTTGTTTCTGTTATAGACTATTGGAAAGTAACATATTTTTCTGTTATCTAAACATCATCTGGACAGAAGATATTCTTCTTCTTTAAGATCTATTAAGTGGAGATAAAGTTACATAGATATTCTAAATGATGTTCTACTACTTATTTAGCACTGATGCAGAGGATTGTCATAGATGCTTTTTATAGGAGCCTTTGTTGCTATGTCTTTTTCATCTTAGAGCAGGAAGAAAAAAAGCATGTGTGTATTAATTCAACAAATTTTCATTGAACACTTTCTATGACCTGGAGAGGGAACATCACAGTGAATAAGACAGAGATGGCTGCTTTCCTCGTGGACCTTATATTCGGGGGGGCGGGGGGGGGGGGAATTTATTGCAGGAGGGCAAAATGATGCCTTTACTATTCTGGTTATAATCTTTAGTCAAATCAGACAACTATGTCAGGCATTTTTCAAAGAAAAAACTGTGACTTAGTAAAGCATATGAATGTATCCTGATTGCCATATGTGCTCACTTTCATCTTCACACCTTCCCAGGCTCTGGGCAGATCCTGCCCTCCTCATATATGCCCTCCACCCCCTGTGCAGAGCCTCTCTCCTCCTCCACCTAAACTTACCCAGCTCAGACATCTTCATTTATTTATTTTTTTCTCAATACCTTTAAAGGTAAATGTCTTAAAAACTTCTAATAAAATAGTCATATAATATTCATTGATGAAATTGTTATTCCTTCCAAAGGCAATTGCATTGAAAAGCAAAAAAAGACTTTTAGGGGCAATAACATCTACACAGAACTGAGTTTCTAATTGAAGATATTTTATTCACTGTGGTCTGCCTCTTGGGGAAGTCCTTCTTAAATATCCTTTTTTCCCCACTTGTACCTAGTTTGATCCCTGAAACTTGGTTTATTTTCATGACTCTACAATTGCTAGTGATTATTTGGATTGAGTTGTTGTGTAGATGTGTATCAATTGATCCACCAAAAGATATAGTGTATTTGGAAGCATATTTCAGTAAGTGAACAGATTCTGGCAAATTCTGATTTTATGAATTTCTAACTTTCCATCCTTTTCAAGATTACCAGTGAATGGATGATTATTTTTCCTAAGATGATTTGAATTGGCCTTATTTCTAACCATATTTTTCCATTAAAGTAGAAGCTACTTAATGAATTTTTATACATTGCATTTTATGTGACCCTTACATATGCCCTTCTCAGACGTTCTAAGACTTAGTAATGCTTTCAGAGCAAGGATCAATGTTAATTGACATGTCTGGCATAAAAAGCATTGTAATTATCCTGGATGCAAGGAGCTATATGCCTATAGTGCTTATATTGTCATTTTGTTACAGATTGACAAAGTAGGGTTCAGATTTTCAGAAAGCCTTTCAATGAACTGTCACCATAGTCAGTGAATTACACTGTTATTGATAAACAATTTTCCAAGCTATGCCCAACCTATATGCCAAAAACAACTTTACATTAGGCCGGTTCCCTAAAACATTATTTTTTTTAGGCTTAACTATATTTATTGATATATCTAATTCTATTCTTAGTCCTCTTATAGGTATGATGTTGAATATGTTGAGGATGGTTTGCTATGACATCATAGAGTTTTATATTAGAAAACAAATTCATTTTATTTGCTGTAGTCAAAATGACATGCACACTCATTTGAAGGACATAATCTAAGCAAATGGTTTCTATTATCCATTTCTGAATGGTCTAAAATTGAAGACAACTAAGATACTATATTAGTTAAGATTATTGTTTTTGGAATCAGAATGCCTGGATGAGAAAACTGCTTTTCCCATTTGTTGTGTGACCTCATAGAAGTTACATAAACTCTCTGTGGTTCAACAGCCTCTTTTGTAAAATATTTATGATAATAATAAACAAATTAAACATGTTAATTCCTTAAATATGTATCTGGCAATATAAAATACTAAACATTGACTTATTATTAATATTATTATATATGATTATAATTTTACATTATAGAGGCCTCGTTAGGGCTCTGTATGCTTTAAAGGAAAAATGCACAGCAATCTCTGGCCTGGGTTTCTGGGTATCATGAGAAAAATCACAAATAATTTTTAAATACTCCCTGAGTAGGCTTATTTGAAATTCTTACTTTGCTCATATTAGTTCCTGACGATTAACTCTAATACGATGGTGGGAGCTACCTTTTCCTTGAAAATGGCCAAAGAATAACCTACACACACTACCTCTTACATATGCTCAGTACGGCCTCTCTTAATACAATGCGTTCACTTCCACATTTTAATTCTGTTTTACACATAGCTGTACGATGAACCTATCCTTAACTGTCCATTTCCTCTGATAGCACATGCAGCAGCCAGGAGAATGTACTGCACAGATCTCCCGCTGCAGGGAACAAAAATAATGAAGGACCGCAGCGACTGGACTTTGGATTCCATCACTGCGTTTGCTCAGAGGCCCACAACTCCCGCGGGCTGCTGCTACCCGGTGACTGAGTGCTGCAAAGATACTGAGGCACGGAGCTCCTCTGCCGGCCACCTTGGGCTCAAGCACTTTATGACGAGTGACTTCCTCAGACAGCACGTAACCGACCTTTCCTCCCTCACCTCTCGATTCGGAAGGGATTGTGCTGTACTAGGTCAGCTTTCCTCAGACCCCAGCACTGTTTTCTCTCTCAGAGCCATGTCCCCTAATACAACCTTGCTCATTTGGTTCTGCCTGGCGTCTGCTTCTTGGGGGACTCAGAGCAACACAGTCATTGCAGGTCTGAGTGGCAGGGAATGAGACCATCACCCAGGGCTTTTAACACCAGCCTCCGCTGTCACACTGCTTATAGGATTTGGCTCCTGTAGAGTAGCAGTAATTATCATCATGCCCGTGTCTGTGTCACCAATTACTCCTCAGTGTGTCTTCCACATGGGAACTAACTTTTATGGAGTCCCAATAAAGACTGCAACCGTGGCTCACTTAAATGCTCTATATAATGCTTTAAAGAACAAACAAACGCACAACAACCCCCAAATGCATGCAGGCACCCTAGCCCAGGCCTATTTATTAAATGACACACTACATAGCTATATAGCCCAGTTTATCCCATGTTTTTAAACTTCTTTTTAAAGATATTTACATTCAGTCTCAGAACGAATAATTATTTTGCAGCAATTGATTTACTTATTAATAAAACGGACACTTATTGCTATTAGTCTAAGTAACCTTGCTGTTTCTTGAGGAGAAAACTGAAAGAGAAAAAATGTGCATCCCATAATTATTCTTGGACATACAACAAATAAAGCATAACAAGTCCGGAAACATGTTCTTGCTTTTTCTCCTCAAACCCACTTGCCCCACAGCTTTCTTCTCAGTAAACTTCACGTTGATGTAACAAGCCAGAAGTGTTGGTTTCATTTCTGACCTCTCTCTTTTGCTCACTTCCCACATCCAGATCATCAGTAAATACTGAATACAGATCTTCACAATTTCTGGACCTCTTCCTAACCCTGGCCCACCGCTAGGCGGGTCTGGGTCCATTCACCTAAAATCTCCCACCACTGGAGTCCTCACTGGTCTCGGTCCTCCCTGGCGTCCTACAACAGTCCGTTCTCCACACAGGGCCAGAATAATCCCAGAAATGCGCGTTTCTCATTGACGCAGGCCACTCGCTGGTTTCACACCTCAGGTAAGAGTAAGTTCGCAGCCTTTGTCAGGACGCCTAGGTCTGCATGATCTGGCTTCTGCTTCTGAAATCCTCTGGTCTAATTTTCTGCAGCTTTGCCTCCCCTCGTTCTCTGCTGCAGACACACACGCTTTGCTCTTTCTCCCACAGTGCACCTTCATTCCTGCCTTGGGGACTATCAGATGGGTTTCCCAGAACAACAGATCTAAAATTGCATTTCCTTTCAGGCACAATCCCCTTACTTTGATTTCTTTTTCTTCTGTTGTTTTGCTCCTGGACAATTTATTTGTAGTGTCCCTTTCCCCTTCCCCCACTACACTCTAAGCTTCATCAAGGGACACGTTTTGTCTATTTTATTCCCAGCTTTAAACCCAACGCCTAGAGTAGGCCTTAACACTTATTAAGTATTGAATAACTCCTTTTTGTATGATTAAGTGAATGAAAAAATATGAATGAGCTCTGAACCTATCACATAAGGATATTTCATTTGCTAAATGGCAGAATCATCTACTAATATGGTGTGATGTTTAGAATGATATAAAAACCATATAAGTGGAATTTAACCAAACAGGAGACCTGGATTTCAGTGATTAAATATGATGAATAAGATCAGTTTTAGCTCTGGTTAGTCTAATTTGAAATGCAATCTTAGGAGAAATGTTTAAGAAGATGAAAAACAAGACCTGATCTTCTTAACCTTATAAATGGATACTACTTTATGATAGGTTATTTTTTTCAGTTTCAATTTTTTTTGTTTTTTTAATATATAAGTCACAAAATCCAAGCCGTAAGAACCAGATCATTAATTCCTATCTAACTTCAATGTTGTAATTTTAGTTTTAATCATGTTTATTTCTTAATACTTAGATCATTTGTTTATGTCAGATTTTGCAAATTCACTATGAAATCTGTACAGTGATGTTCCTGTGTACAATATTAGTGAGGCTCAATAAATGCTCAGAGCACCTTCATCAAAATGGGTTGTGCTAATTAACAAGGATGACTCTTTACTTTATTTAGACGCCTCTGTCTGCTGGGACATGTTTCAGACACCCCTCTGTTGCAGGGAAAGGTGTACAGCTGGTTCAGTTCTCTTTTCACTACTTATTTACCTCCTAACCCTGGCTTCAGGCCTTTTATGGGTATCAGAACTTGGGAAAGACAACAATAGAAAAATAGAAAGCTCTTTCTCGGTAGTCTTGTGAGTAGGCTTTGTGCACTGGACCTAACAGGTAGTAAATCTGTTTTTTTTTTTTTTTTTCCCTCCTAGGTGCCTCCTGGATTCTCTAAAGATTGTCAAAGCTCTGGGTGTCTCCCCTGCAGTTTCCTTGATGCTCCCTTCCTGGCGATGGTTCCCACCTCCCCCATTCTTATGCATCCAGCTTCAATCTGCACTTTTTCCTTTTCCACTTCCTTCCTTTCCCAGGTGGCCCTGTTTACACAACCCAGGGTAACCACATGCCAGTTCTGTTCTTTGGGGTGGCCTCCTCTTGTTTGGAAGGAACACAATGTGTCTTTATCCTGGCAAATTCTAAGAGTTAATCCAATTTCAGTACAGCAGTAAGTCTTCAGTTCCTCCACCAAAGCAATTGTTCAGCTGGTCTTTCACCCTCTAGATTGCTTTGGTGGGAATTAAATCCTTTTCCAGCTACCTTGATCACATTTAATCTCTTCGGGTAGCCATACTAAATGCCTTCCTTGCAACAGGGGTTAGGACTGATGGCAAAGAATTATAACAACATAAAATCTCTTCAAAATTTTCTCCTCTTTCCATATCATGATCCATTTTTGTATCATTTATCCTACTGAGCAGTTCAAAAGATGAAGAATAGTTTCACTAATATTTCCTTTGTAAATTCTGCATTTGGTCTATAATGCAGCATTCATTAGTGATATTTTGCCTTTATGGAAACTTCATTTTTAAAAATTATTTTAAAATTTAATTTTAGTTTGTGTTGATAATATAATTACTTACTTAAAGGGTGGATTTTTGTCTTAAATATGAGAAGGCATAGTGCTAAAACTTCATGCAGGCTAATACCTTCTGAAATTTAACAAAAACTTATTGAGTGCCATTTTTGCACTTAGCTTTTTGATATTGTAAATAGAAATTTGAAAGAAAATATTGTGTTATAATTATTATATTATCTTATACATTATATTAATTTTTTTATTTCAGCATATTACGGGGGTACAAATGTTTAGGTTACATAAATTGCCTTTCCTTCACCCAAGTCAGAGCTACAAGTGTGTCCACCTCCAGACAATGTGCACTACACCAAATTGGTGTGGATACACCAGTCCCTTCTCCCCCCTTTCCACCTGCCTGACTCCCGATGAAAGTTACTACCATATGTGTGCACAAGTGTTGATCATATAGTACCAGTCCTATGGTGAATACATGTGGTGTTTGTTTTTACATTCTTGTGATACTTCACTCAGTAGAATGTTTGTGGAGTGATAGGATGAATTTTATCTGCCTTTCTTATCACGTTACTATTAACGGAATGTGGATAAACATGTAGTCCATGGTGATGAATATTTCAGAAAAATGATATGTAGTCAAATGCAACTTAGCTAAAAATGATTAGAGCCATATATGACAAACCCACGGCCAACATCATAGTGAATGGGGAAAAAATTGAAAGCATTCTCATTTAGAACTGGAACCAGACAAGGTTGCCTTCTATTACTGCCTTTATTCAACATAGTGCTGGAATTCCTAGCCAGAGCAGTCAGACAAAAGAGGGAAATCAAGGACATCCAAATCAGGGTAGCAGAAGTGGTCAAATTATTGCTTTTTGCTGACAATATGATCTTATATCTAGAAAATTCCAAAGATTCTGCCATGAGACTATTGGAACTGATAAATTCAGCAAAGTCTCAGGTTACAAACCCAATGTACAGAAATCAGTAGCATTCCTATACATCAACAACAGTCAAACTGAGAACCAAATCAAAGACTCAATACCTTTCACAATAGCAACAAATAAAATAAAATAAAATACCTTGGAATATATTTAAATAAGGAGGTGAAAGACCTCTACAGTGAGAACTACAAAACACTGAGGAAGAAAATAACAGAGGAAATAAACAGGCAGAAGATCATATCATGCTCATTGGTCAGCAGAATCAACATTGTTAAAATGTCTCTACTACACGAGGTAATCTACACATTCAATTCAATCTGTGTTAAAACACCAACATCATTTTACACAGATCTAGAAAAAATAATCCTACACTTTGTGTGGGACCAGAGAAGCCCCCCCCCATAGCAAAATCAATCTTAAGCAAAAAGAAAAAATTGGGAGGCATCAATTTACCAGACTTCAAGCTATGCTACAAGGCTATAGTAAATAAAACAGCATTTTATTGGCACAAGAACAGAGACATAGACCAATGAAACAGAACTGAGAACCCAGATATAAAACCATCCTCATATAGCCATCTAATCTTTGACAAGCAGACAAAAACATACACTGGGGAAAAGAATACTTATTCCATAAATGGTGCTGGCAAAATTGGATGGCCACATGTAGAAGACTCTCACCTTTCACAAAAATCAACTCATGGTGGATAACAGACTTAAACCTAAGGCACGAAACCATAAGAATTACAGAAGAAAATGTTGAAAAACTCTAACAGACATTGGCCTATGGAAATAATTTATGAAGATGACCCCACGGATGATCACAGCAACAGCAAAAAAAAAAAAAAAAAAAAAAAAAGTGGGACCTAGTCAAATTTAAAAGCATCTGCACGGCCAAGGAAACTATCATGAAAGCAAACAGACAGCCTATAGAATGGGAGAAAATATTCACATGCTACACATCTGATAAAGGGCTCATAACTAGAATCTATATAGAACTCAGGAAAATCAGCAAGAAAAAAATCAAGCAATCTCATTAAAAAGTGGACACAGCACATGAACAGAAACTTTTCAAAAGAAAGCAGACTAGTTGACGGAAAAATTGTGTTCAATGATTATTAATGTGAAATAAACTTCTAAACTGGTAAATAAAAAAAGATAGACTAATGGCCAATAAACATATGAAAAAACACTCAACATTGCTAATCATCAGGGAAATGCAAATCAAAACCACAGTGAGATATCACTTAACTCCAGTGAGAAGGGCTTTTATCAAAAAGTCCCAAACAATAAATGTTAACGTGGATGATGAGAGATAGGACTACTCACACAGTGCTGGTGGGACTGCAAACTAGTACAATCTCTTTGGAAAGTAATGTAGAGATACCTCAATGAGCTAAAAATAGTACTACCATTTAATCCAGCAATTGCATTACTGGGCATCTACCCAAAGGAAAAAAAGACATTCTATAAAAAAGACATCTGCACTAGAATGTTTATAGCAGCACAATTGACAATTGCAAAGATGTGGAAACTACCCAAGTGCCCATCAATTCATGAGTAGATTAATAAAATGTAGTATATGTGTACCATGGAGTTCTACTTAGCCACAAAAAAGCAATGGTGATCTAGCACTTCTTTTATTATTCTGGATAGAACTGGAGCCCATTCTACTAAGTGAAGTATCAAAAGAATGGAAACACAAGCACCAAATGTACTCACCATCGAATTGGTATTAACTGATCAACACTTATGTGCACATATAGTAGTGACATTTATCGGGTGTGGGCAGGTGGGAGAGGGGAGCAGGGGATAGGTATAATCACACCTAATGGTTGCAGTGTGCATTGTCTGTGGGACGGACATGGTTGCAGCTCTGACACGGGTGCGGCAAAGGCAATACATGTAACTTAAACATTTGTACCCCATAATACGCTGAAATAAAAATAAAATAAATAAATATAAAAAGGAAAAATGGTATGAAGGAGAGAAAAAAATCCTTCAGTGGACAAATTTTCATTGATTTTTAACTAAAAGTATTTTCAAAAAGTGAAATTAATTAAACAATAAACCCCAAATAACAATTAACTCTTATGATTTAATGAGTTAAGTAACACACCAAATATAAGGTTATGTTTTAAAATTACTTGTTTATATTATCTCATTTGGGAAACTTCTCCAAAATCCCTTGACTGGGGATAAGTTCACCTGCATGGGCTCTCACAGATGCTGTATATATATCTGTTACAAAGATATATCACTTTACATTAAAATTCATTGTTTACTAGACTTTGTGGTATATGAGAACAGAAAACCGACCTTTTACCTAATAGATCCCAACACCTCATCCAGGACTGCTAGAGCACATGAAGTAGAAATACTAAATGTATGAATAAAACACAAATTAAGCTGGAGTTTTTAAAGTAGCATTTTTCTGTGTCAACATTATAGAAATTATAAAGCATCTCCATTCTTAAAGAAATGGAAATTCTTAAAATAAATCACAATAACTTAAGCTATCTAGTTTTTGTTTATATTACACAATTTTTATGTTATTATGTTATATAGTCATGTACTAGTGAATGAATAATTTTAGCTAATAATTATTTAAAGAATCATATTCAGTAATTTAACTATAGTATGATAATTTAACTTTTGTATATTTATATTGTAACAACATGTTTATATGTAAAATATTAAAGACAAACCTAACAGCTGTAGGTTTTCTCTCCAATATATTTCTAACAATGTTTTTATCTCTTAACATCCTTAGATATTGTAGTGCAATGAACACCTCTACATTTGGCATATGACTCTGGTCATTGTAGATTTCATATTTAGCATATTTGGCAAAAGGTAGCAAGCATGTGATAGTTATTGGAATAGTTGTTGACAAAAGGGTTAAACTACTTCTATTATAAATAATGAATAAATGCACATATATTCAGTCAAAATTGGAGGTGTGGGTTTTTAGTTATTTTTGCCATGCTACACACATTTTCAAAATACTTTTTCAATTATATTCATACTAAGTTGCTTGATGATAAAGATAGGTCTGATCCTCTTTTGATCTTTTGTTCCTGACAAACAGGGGTCAACAAATACTGAAATAATATGAACTGAATTAAGAAGTGCAAGTCATTTTTGAAAGCAACTTGAGAGGACTGCAGAGAGGCTTTGGAACCACATGCTTAGGGGCTTTAGGGTATCATACTCAGTGTTCAGATTTTTCTTGGCATGAGAATATTTGTAATCAATATTGCTGACAGTTTTCTCCAAGCAATGGATGGAGGTAATGTGTTCTTGATGGCCCAACTGAAACTATCAACAATTTGTGGCAATATATGATCAAGTGGCAGCTTTGAAATAATGTTCCCTGGAGAAAACAGAAGGTTTTTCTTCTTTTATTTTCTATGGGTAAGCAGCTTGGTTTACTCTGAGCTGTTATCTCATAAAGTGAGCACAGGTTGAGTATCCCTTATACAAAATGCTTTTGACTAGAAATGTTTTGGACTTTGATTTTTTCGGATTTGGGGATATTTGCATATACATAATGAAATATCTTGGAGACAAGACCCAAGTCTAAACACAAAATTCATTTATGTTTTTTTTTTTTTTTTTTTTGAGACAGAGTCTCACTTTGTTGCCCAGGCTAGAGTGAGTGCCGTGGCGTCAGCCTAGCTCACAGCAACCTCAAACTCCTGGGCTCAAGCAATCCTGCTGCCTCAGCCTCCCAAGTAGCTGGGACTACAGGCATGTGCCACCATGCCTGGCTAATTTTTTTTTCTATATATATTAGTTGGCCAATTAATTTCTTTCTATTTTTTTTATAGTAGAGATGAGGTCTCGCTCTTGCTCAGGCTGGTCTCGAACTCCTGAGCTCAAACGATCTGCCCACCTCGGCCTCCCAGAGAGTTAGGATTACAGGCGTGAGCCACCGTGCCCGGCCCATTTATGTTTTATATACTCCTTATATGCACACAGGTAATTTTATGCACTATTTTAAACAATTTTGTGAATGAAACAAAGTTTTGATTGTGTTTTGACTGTGACCTGTTATATGAGGTCAGGTGTGAGGGGAATTTTTCACTGTGGTGTCCTGACAGTGCTCAATAAGTTTCAGATTTTGGAGCATTTCAGATTTCATGTTTTTGGACTAGGGGTGCTCAATCTGTGCATGCATGTATTGATTTGAGTATATACATACACTCCAGTGGGAATCACTGAGATCCCCAGTGATAAATTATGCAATTTTCTTTTCTCATGTGGCTTATCAAGGTCACTGAGTGTATTTTAAAAAGTGTGTCAAGGGCACTGAGTATATCAAAAGCAGAATGAATCAGACTGATTTGCTATAAATTCAATTTATATATTATAATATGTATACTGTGGACCTCTGAACCAAATCAAATTATGAAGAAATAAAATCAAAATATGACATAAAAATAAATCTAGTAAATTAAATCACAAGTGTCCAATCTATGATCTGAAATATAACTATTTTAATAGAAATATTAGAATCTCAGAATTTCCATCTTTCCAAGGATGATTTTTATTATTTAATATGAATTTCTTTTTTGAAGAAATTGAGTTGTGTTTTGTTATGATTCTTGATCATATATTTCAAATTTAATTTGAAACAACACTTGTTTATTCTTACTGTTGGGGTACTATCAAATTAAGCAACATTTTCCTCTACACATCATTTTATTTTTAAGAAAAAATTAAACCAATAAGTAAATGAGAGCATTAGTGTTTTAGGATCATGGAAGAACAGTGGGGATGTCCTTGGGAGGATTTCTTTAAGAAAATGTTCTTTCTGATATCTCTTTTTATATGCAAGGTTTTATGTAATTGAACTAGAGTAATAAGTTATATCTACATATTAGGTATCAAAAATCAATATAAAACTTGGTCAGATACATAGAAATATCTGCTATTCGAACAGTCCTGCCATTACCAAGAATTTCATAGATGAGTTTTTCTCTTCTGTGCTGGAGAAATGGGTTAGTTGGACCTTTTCTGAAATTTGCATTTGCAGATAGAGAATTAAATACTGCCTTGTGTTAAAATCAATTGTGATGGCTTTGCTGCATAGGCTGCTTTCTCTTCTTGATGAGGGAGCAGAAACTCAAGTACTTAGAATGACAGCGCTATGAGTTAAAGGTGTGCTATTAGTTTTCTAGGGCTGCCATAACAAAGTTTTCTAGGGCTGTAAACTGGGTGGCTTAACCAACAGCAATTTATTGTCTCACAGTTATGAGGGTAGAAATCCAGGGTCAAAGTGTCAGCAGTTCTGGTTCCATCTGAGACTGTGTGGGAGAATCCATCTCATGCCTTTCTCCCAGCTTCTGGTGGTTTACTGGGAATCTTTGATATTCCTTGACTTTTGCTGGGTAGTTCCAACCTCCGCCTCCATCCTCACATGGCTGTCTTCCCTCTGCGTCTGTGTCTGTCTCCAAATTTCTCTCCTCTTGTGAGGATACAAGTCATACTGGATTAGTAGGGCCACCCTATCCAATTTGACCTCAGCTTAACTACATCTCAAAGACTCTATTTCTGAATAAGGTTACATTCTAAAGTACTGGGGGTTAAGACATCAAAATGTAAATTTTGGGGAGATAGAATTCAACCTATCATAGTGACAATTTCATTAATTCATATATTTAGACGTCAAAGCTAAAGGAGTTAAGCCATCCATTTATGCTTTCAGATTTAAAGTGGACAGCTGATTCTATTAGAACTCTCTGCATCTGCTCTTTCCAATACAGCATGTGCCTTCCACAATTAAAAAGTGGCATGGCGGCTATCTGTGTTGTCATTAAAAGCAGATTTGTAACTGAATGATCAAATAAAGCTAAAATTTGTTTAATTGTCAAGTTTACAAGTAGAGATTAGTAGGTAATATTGGGATTTCTTTCTTTAATATTTTCCTGTGCTGGAATGCATTTTTTTCTTATTTTTAAATTTTTTTTTTATTTTAGAGTATTATGGGGTACAAGTGTTAAGGTTACATATATTGCCCATGCCCCCCACCCCCCTTGAGTAAGAGCTTCAAGTGTGACCATCCCCCAAATGTTGCACATCTTACTCTTTGTGGTTGTATATACCCATCCCCTCCTCCCCCCTCCCACCCTCCCGACACCCGATAAATGTTACTCCTATATGTCCACTTAGGTGTTGAACCGTTAATACCAATTTGCTGGTGAGTACATGTGGTGCTTGTTTTTCCATTCTTGAGATACTTCACTTAGTAGAATGGGTTCCAGCTCTATCCAGGAAAATACAAGAGGGGGTATATCACCATTGTTCTTAAAGCTGAGTAGTAGCATTTTGATAGACATTGTAAGTGACTATTGTACATATTACTTAAAATCTATGATACTCACATCAGGATATTCCTTTTACATTAGCAACATTTCCTGTTCTTCCTTCCTTCAATCTTTTCTCCTTCTCTCTCCCTCCCTCCTTTTCTTTCTTTTGACAGGTATCTCCCACACATTTTTTTCTTCAACAACAATCCCTACTCAAGCAGTCTTTATTCTTTACATTCTGAATATTATATTGAAAATGCCTAGAGAAAAAGATGGGGGAGAAGGATTGGAAAGTAGAGGTATAATCAGTGTGGAAATATTGGCCTGAAATTGATGATTTTGTGGGATCATTAAATTTAAATATTACCTGCCCAATCTTTCAAAAATTGTTTTAAGATAATTACATATATAGACTATTTATTGATTGAGTACTGTATGAAAATAGTAATATATTTATAAATCACACTTGGAATTTTTCCCCATTATTCCTGCATAATTCAATGCTGTACATTTTCAAAATTACTTCTGCCTAATTGGTGCCTGCATGATTTTGGCTCTAAAATGAAAATGAATACTCTGTTTTACTAATTTTTGGAAGCATTATTTTATCTTTAACGAATCTATAATCTTTCTCAGTAAATTATATTTAAGTGAAGAGAATGTACACTGATACATTCTCTAATTGTTAATTTTGTCTACTAATTGTTAATTTTCTCTTAAACATAATTTTAGATAGTATTTTTATGAATGTCTTCAAAGAGTGTTCAACATAGATGGAAGCAATGTTTTGAAGCAAATTTTAAAAGTATATACTTGAGATTCAAAATACATATATAGGCATTGAATTTATTTTAAAGAGAAGAATTATAGCAGCCAATAATTACTGCTGCAATTGGATAATTGTGCAGGCAATTGAGCAATTCCGGTTGCAATTGGATACTTTCCACTTATCTCTGAGTTGTAATTAACCAATTTTAGGCATAATTATTTGTACCTGGGCTTTTAGACTTCTAAATTATTCTCCCTCATGCTTCAAAAACATGTTGCTATGTTTATTATTTCTTACTTGGACTACCACTGATTCTTCTGAATATAAGGCAATGCTATCAAAGAGAGCTCCATTAATGTTAGTTACTTAAGACTGGAAATGGAATCCCTCAGCAGCATAAAGCTTTTAGGAAACACACAAAATTGTTTTAAAAGCACTGAACAAATTGAAAAATTAACTTCATCAAACAAGAAGCAAGTTCAATCAAAACTGTTTCTCCACAGAATTGACTTGACCAATTATTTGGCTGAATTGATAGTTTGTTTTACTTAATTTGTCTGCCAATTTACTGAAAACTCTGTAAGAGTCTAAATAAATTACTGCCAAAATCACACTTGTAGGTAAGTAAAATAAAAAACATATAGTATAGCATTATGCTTTGTAAAATACATGAATGATACAATACATCTTTTACTTATAGTGACATATCTAAACTTTATGTTTTGACCCATCCCGTTTTTCCTACTAAAAGGTTCTATAGATGCTCATTTGAATTTCTGTGCCAAATGCCTTCATCGCCATTATAGTGTATAGATACCCCGATTACATTTATATGCATGTGGCATGTGTAACTTTTTTAAAAAAATTACTACATCTTATTTTTCCTAAGTATCCAAAGTGTCTCTCTGGTAGTATGTATTAGGTGTTTAATAAATGCTTGTTCATGATCACTATATCAAACAGGGGTAAAAAATCCTATCTTACTTGTTCTCACTTTAAAAAGTGATTCTTTTTCTTTGAGTGTTTTTTCTGTTTCTAGGTAGAGCTATGACTATTATGAGGACAAATCTGTGAATAATTATAACATGGCACCAAATGATAGGAGATTCTAGATATCATACAGCATAATCAGTCTTAAGAACTTAAGCTTCTATCAAGGGGTAAATTAAATATTGTATAGGCAATCTTTAAGTTGATCTCCAAATATTTCTACCTCCTGGTAGTTGCATCCTTGTGGAATCCCAGTTGAATGTGAACTGCCTTAGTAACTAGTTTCTAATGAATAGAGCAGGTCAGAAGAGCTGGAATGTGATTTTGAGATGAGGTTATAAAAAAGTAACAGCTTCTGTCTTGGGTGCCCCCTTGCCCTCTCTCTTTCTCATACACTCTGAGGGAAGCCCACCACCCTTTTGTGAACTGCCCTACATGCAGAGAGACCTCCATAGTAAGGAACAGCCAGACAGTCGCTGTTTGTGAAGTTGAAATAGAAACCTCCCCTAGGAAAGACTTTACTTGAGATCACAGCCACGACGGTTGTTTAACTGCAACCACATGAGAGATCACTAGAAGTATGGAGAAAGCTGTGCCACATTTCTGACCCATTGACACTTCTAGATAATAAATCTTTATTTCTTTGAAGCATTAAGTTATAGGGTAATTTGTTGCACAGCAATATAAAACTAATACAGCTTTATTAAGGAAACTAAAGAGGAAAGGAAAAGGATTGCAAAGGAATTATCTATACTTATTCCTTCTTGTTTATATACTTATTCCGCCTCATATGAAGAAGAAGAAGGAATTAACTGATTACTGACCACTGTTCTCAAACGATGGAAGTAACTTACAAACCAGTCAGTCTTGATCTTGATGTGTGCACCTGTCAGAGAGAAGTTCCATATTCTATAACGGAAGAGAAAAATGTAAAGCCTAAAATTCCTTGCTTAACATTCAGTTATTTAGAAATAATACTGACCTAATTTTCCATTAAAATTTTATTTAAAATATATCTGTCGGTTTTCCATATAAGTTGAAAGAAGAGGAAACACTTTTGTTATGTCCTGTGCTCTCCCTTGTATTTTTCAACTTTAAGGTTGGAACTGCCCCTGCCCCCTGTGATACAACTCACAGGTAGGTCTCCTGTCTAGGACAATAGTATTCTCCGTGCATCCTCAGTGGGTCCTGTCACTTGCATTCTATCTTACAGCCAATTCCAATGTATTTTTAATTTTTTTTATTATTATGAGTACATAATAGTTGTACATCTTTATAGAGTACATGTAATGTTTTGATACAGGCATACAATGTGAGTTAATCAAATCAGAGTAATTGGAATATTCCTCACTGTATTTTTGTATAGGGATAATGTTATTTCTTCTTTTAGAACCATTGTTATATGGTACTTTTAGAATGTGTTGTGGTTAGTGTAGCAAAACCTTGGCTGGGATGGGGAGAGATTGACAAGTGCTCACTCTGCCATCATGGACCCAAAGTGGACTAATGCTTTGCACTTGACCCACTCAGAAAATTGGGTTTTCTTCAGAAATTCCTCAGCTGGTTGGGCAGGGAGAGCATGTGGTGCACCAGATTCCTACTTTCTCTTTCCTAAATTGAATCATGCAGAGATAATTTTATTAATTTAACATATTTATTTTTTCATCAAATCTCCTGTATTTAAAATAATGGAGATTTTATATACTGTTGTTTAGTTTACAAATCATTTATTTATCCCAATACTCTTTCTTTTCAGAACAAAAGCTGTTTGAGAGAAAAATAATAAAATTCCTGAAGTTACAAAATTATCCAAATGGCAGAATCTGAACTACAAAATATGTGAACAAATAGATATTATAAATGTTTATATTTTCTAAAGTTTATAGTTAATTGCAATCAGGATATTTTAAAGTGGAAATTAGTAAATGTTAACATAATTTTCTGTCTATTTGGTGTAACTACTCATAGAACTTCAGCAAATATAGTTCATTGTGATTTTATATCTGGATTTAGAAAAATTAAAGTTTATCTTTTATTCAATAATTGTAGTTACCTTTCTATGTTCTTTATTTTGTTTCCTTTATATGTATTTCATCATTTTTCTTAGTGCAAAGTGAGGCTCTCTTTGACTATCCTCTGAACCAGCCAATGTAGTTCTCCCTGGTTGGAAAGCAGCTCATGAATATTAGCATTATCCATGAACTTAATGGAGGAAAGGGATAGTGGAATAGATTCCACAGCTCTGAGTATGTCCACGTGCTATCAGGAAAATTATATAGTATTTGTTTGGGAGGATCATTCAGGAAAACAGCAGATGTCTTGCCAGACAAGCAAATATATGCTTAGAGCATTGATATTTAAAGAGTTATAGTAATTAAGAAGTTTTTAATAGACAAAAAGGAAAACCCTAGGTATAAAAACTAAAGGTACATATTAAATTCTATATTTAAAAAAACTTGAATAAAGATTTTTTTAAAAAGGAACCTGAAAACACCTATTAGTATTTCTGATTTTATGATATAATAATGTAAGTCAACACTTATAAATATCTTGGCACCAATTCCTTTTAATACTAAATATAGGATGAGTGAAAACCTACCCAGCGGGTACAATGAACATTAGCTGGGTGATGAGCACACTTACAATCCTGACTCAAGCATAACAAAATTGATATAAGTAACCAAAAACATTTGTACTCCTGTAATATTTTGAAATAAAAAATCAATAAAAGAATAAAAGAGAAAAATACTAAAGGCAATAATGCTTTTTTATTGTGTAAATAGAAAAGAATGGGCTTCAATTCCAGGAAAATTTTAAAAATAATTATCATACCCTTCTGTTGATAGAAGGTAGGCTAAGGAAACAAACTTTTTGAAAATATAGCCTATTTTATAGTCTGACTGACTAATTGTAGACAAATTACCTTAAAATATTCAAAGGGTTGTAAGACAACGTTTTATGATTCTTGGAGAATTTTATTGCTTAAATTATTACACTACACATGAGAATCTTGTGTTTTTGATAATTTATTTTTTTCCTTCAGCATTTATTTAACAAATATTTATTGAACTTTTGTTACACAATTTATTTCAGTAATTGGAGTACACATCGAAGGAAGAAAAGCAAACTGAAAATCTCATGGAACTTGCAGAACTTTAGAGAAAATAACAAAGAAGTAAACAAGTGCCTTAAAATATTAAAGACTGTGCTGCTATGAAGAATTGTTTTTAAATGGTTTATGATAGGGAAAGAAATGAGAAGGGCATCTTGATGCTGTAGTTAAACAAGGCGTATCTCTGAAAGACATTATGTAAATTGAGACCTAAATGAAGAGAAGTTATGGAAAGGTCCCAGTGAAATAAAATCTGGATAAAGGGAAGAACAAATGTAAAGGTTCTACTTTGGGAAAGAGTGCTGTGTATTTGGGGGGTGGGTGGTACACTGTGTGAAGAAGTAGGGGCAAGGCATGTTTTTGGAGAGCTATGCAAGTGCCTTGTTTTCCTTGAGATGAAATTTGATTTTTTTCTCCTCTACACAAAATACACTGTAATAAACAAAGGATTTTTAACCAAAGAAACCATTTTATGTGATTTCCATTAAAGTATAGGAACTGTTTGTTAGCTATCCATTCTTTTTTTCTTTCCTGGTAATGGAAAGACATGGATAGGAAAAATAGACCTTTCTTGCTGGTTTGAGATACAGGGGATATTAACAGAGTAATCATAATATTTAATGTATAAACCACTACATGCTCAGAACAAGTGTAAAACATTACTAACTTAAGGAAATTGAGGTAGATAATCACACTAGATATTGGGGAATAAAACTAGCTTTCACCTGAATGAGTTGTAATGAGAATACTATCATCAGGGTATTGACCATGTTTCAGCCAAACAGACTACAAAGGGAGTTTCGGTGAGTAAGGATGTAGATGAGTAGCTGATCACAACATAAAGTTGCAGAAGGCATGGGAAAGGAATCAAAATTGTTTCAAGAAGGAATATGACAAGCAGTATGTCAAATGTGGGTTATGAAAGAAAAAGAAAACCGAAAAGAATAAATCTCAACAAATCTGTGTCAATAACATGGAATGTTATACAGTGTTTCCAAATAATTAAAGTGAACTCTTTTGTTAATGTCTGTTATCACACCATTCCTCTTGCCAATCTTTTAGCTTTTGATAATCCATGTTTAATTTTCAAGCTTAAATGGTAGTTAAGTTAAATGTTATAGTTGGTTAATTTCCCTCCTCTGAGGTGAACATATATTGTTTCTTACTCCAATTCAAATAAGAGGGTTATTTTCCTTTTGCTTATCTTTTTCTTATTGAAATCAAATATGTTAACATTATGTAATGGCTAGCAGAAAAATTAAATTCTTCAACTCTTTGTTTTGACCCAGATATTCTGCTTTCTTCTGCATCACTTGTTTTTGTTGTTGTTGTTGTTTTTTAATTTTAACTTCATATGTCATGTATCTATTTGGAACAGGGATTTTTCTTGCAGTACTAATTATGTGGAACAATTACCTCCTCCATATGGAGTAATGTGTGTTTTTGACTCAAATTTGGGTTTCCATGATGTCTTATACATTTAATAGGCACCCATTAAATATTTGTGATTTGTTTATTTCTTTTGGCAGATATGAATTAATTGAGCATATTCACATTTTATAATTCTAATTCTGCAATTTTTCTTTTCCTTTGTAAATATTTACCTATTTAAATTGTAAAAATATAAATCATGATTAGTTAATTTGGGTCAATTCAATTTAATATATTTACTTATCTAGATTATGGGTTATGAATTTACTATTCCAAGCTGTGGTAGGCAGAACAATTTCCCCACCCCTTAAGATGTTCAAATACTAATTCCCATATATATTACCTAATATGAATATGTTACCTTATACGACAAAAGGGAATTTGCAGATACTATTATTAATAGGAGTTTTGAGTTGGAGAGATTATTCTGGGTTATCCAAGTGGGTTCAACATAATCTCAGTTGTCTTTATAAGATAAAAGAGGAAGTAACATCAGAGATGTTATAAGAGAAGCAGAGGTTAGATAAATGCAGGGCTGTGGGCCAAGGAAAGTGGACACCTTCTAGAAGCTAAAAAGGCAAAGAAATAATTTGTCCATTAGAGCATTCAGAAGAAACACAGCACGGCCATGTCATTTTAAACTTCTGACTTCCAAACAGGAATGAAAATATATTTTGGGTTCATTTAAGCCACTGAGCTTTTGGTGATTTGTTACATCAACAAGAAGAAATGAATGCATGGTTGTATTAAGCATTAGAATTCCTGGATGCCTGTGGAGGGCCTCTGAGAGAATGTGGACATCAGGCCGGGGATCACGTCCAGGATCTGCTACTTCCTGGGTGGCTAAATTTTACATGTTGTTTCATTTCTCTTTGGCTTCAAAATATCTCATCTGGAATTGGGGCATAATGAAATTTTCATCATAATAATATCATAAAATAGAAACAATCTAATAGGTAATTGTGTTTAAATGAGTTAATACCTATCAAGCTTTTAGAATTGGGCCCAATACAGTGGAAGAAATTACTAAGCTATTAATTAGGTCTAACAAAAACACAAATCAATCCAAATATTGATACCTTTTAAAGTTGGTCGATGGAACTAATAATAGTAAGGAAAAGAAACATCTAAAAAGTAGATTTAGAGAAATTGTTCCTTCTGCTTTTTGTCATTGTACCTTCACTACCAACAGAAGTCACCTGAGTATTAAATCAATGTGGAAACAAAGAAAATATTTTCTTTATTCCTGAAAGTTTAGACAAAAATTTAATACTCTTCTTTCATTGACATCAGAGAATTTCCTTCCAGAAGTATTTCACAATACACAATAAATATTGGAAACAAAATAAGATTTGTAATTCCAAAGTAAATCAATGTTAAGAAAAGTTCATATGGAATATATTTCATAAAAAACAATAAAATATTGAATGCTTTATTCATCATTGAATTTCAACAAATAAGGCAGTAATGTATGTTGCCAATGAATATAAGTCATTCAGATGGTTCATTCTAAGTTAAGGAAGAATTTGAATTCATAACAGATTCTTAATAACTAATAATAACCTGCATATACTCCAGATCTAAAGATGACTTAGATTTTTCAAAGGCACATTTGCTATCAGCTGATTCCTACTAGTCTCCTCCTGACACAAATATTAAAATAGGAAGAAGAGGAAGAGGAGGAGGGCAAGCAGGAGGAAGAAGAGGGAGAGGAGGAGGGGAAAGGAAAGAAGAAAAAAAAGCAACTCTACCTAATAAACAGCACTTCATTTCACTCATTTCCCTTTTTGGATTCTAAAAAAGATACTTACTTTGGGTATGAGTTATTTTTATACATTGAACTTATGTTCTAACCTCTATGAATGTTATATTCTTTATTATTATTTTCTTTAAAATATTTAATTACCAAATAAAGATTATATATGGAAATTGTACAATGTGACAATCTGATATACATAAATGTTTTATAATGAATATCATGATCAAATTAATTAACACATTCATCACTGCCCATGCTGCATGACAGATCCTCAGAATTTGTTCATCTTGTAACTGAGAGTTTGTACCATGTGAGCAACATCTCCTTATTTCCTCAGCCACCAGCCCCTGACAACTACCAGGCTACTTTCTGCTTCTATGACTTTGACTTTCTTAGATTCCATATATAAGTAAGATCATATTGTATTCGTCTTTCTGTGTCTGGCTTATTTCACTTAGCATTATGTCCTCCAGCTCCATCCAGGATTCCCTTCCTTTTTGGCTTACTACTATTTCATTGTGTGTGTGTGCACCTCATTTTCTTCAACCATTTATCTGCTGTTGGACACTTACATTGTTTCTGTATCTTGGATATTGTGAATAATACTGTGATAAACATGTGGATGGAGATAATTCTTGGAGGTACAGCTTTTTTCCTTTAGATACATACTCAAAAGTGGGATTGCTGGATTTTGTGGTAGTTCTATTTTTAACTTTTTGAGGAACATATGTTTAATTTATTTTTAAGTACAAAAGTATGTTTTCTAATGGTTTTACTTTAGCTTCGTCTATATTATTTAAACAAAATCTGACTAAATATTTCTGATATTTGTTCACATAGAATTTTCATAGAATGGGTAAAGACGAATTCATACTGATATTGGGTGGCGTATTAGTACAATTGAGACTCAACATGAACTTGAATAGAAACAAAATAGTGGTATTTTGGACCAACTGTTTTATTGCCCTAAAACAAAATGGTGTGGAAAAAAGTGACTTGTTGCCTAATTGCCGCATATAGTATTATTACATGTTTTGACAAAGGAATGCATTTAAATATACTAAACATACACAGAAATGTTTCCAAAATGATATGCTGTGACATATAAAATATATTGTTTTGTTTCTAAGATTCTATGTGGACAACAACTTCAGTAGGTAGATGTCTTTAAATGCTAAAATGCAGTCAGATATCACTTTTTATACTATTATTTATTTTTCTAAACTATAAATGTAGATAGTGTTAAATCAGTTATTGTGACACAATTTTTTCCACATTTTCATGAACTTTATATCTTATAAGATATACACTTGACATTTAATGAAGGTATGTTATTCTGTTCCTGTAAAAATATAAGAATAACAGTATATTTTGTGTTGATGTACAGCTCAAAGACTCATCTCTTACTGACAGGGATAAGGTCACCTGTCATAAAATTGTATTTGCCAGCTGAAAATTGATATGCAACCAGCAAAAAAGTAAAACCATTTAAAACTTTATGTGTGTGGTAGAGATATTGACCTTTTCTTCTACTGGGTTATAAAAATATATACAATTATCGAGTTACTTTTGGTTTTCTCAAACTATATGTAATGTTTTAAAATACAACCTCTATCATTATGATTACTACATTGTATTTTTAATTATCTTGCTATAATAAATGCATTTTGGTTTTCATTTCTAATAGTTGAGACTTTATGTATATTTCATTAAAGCCAAAAAACTTTAATATGAAAAAGTTGTACCTTCATTTATAGAAAAAAGATAAATTTAGAAATTTTAGTTTTTTAATCATCCAAAGCAAAATATTCATGATGCAGTAAAACTTGTAAGAATAAGAGTAATAAAATATGAGTAAAATGTGGAATATAGAGTACTAAAAACCCTATTATATGGCAAAACTTTTCAGTAATAATGTTTTCCAATAATAATTTTCAAAAAAATTGTTCTATTTCAAGGTGTTACCCCTCCTTGTATTGTAGGAGTGAACTCACCTTTTATGATCAATAGATATTCTAACGTTCTTTTGCAAAATCAGCAACTGGCAACTTTAATTAAACCATGGCCAAGGATTCAATGCACAGATTGGTCAGCCTTTCTGTTCCTACTTAAACATCGCTCTGGCAAGGAGCATGGAATAACCCTCAAAACCCACAACATTTTATTTTTTAAAATTCTCGATTAAATCACAGTTATACCTCCAATTATATGGTGAAATGAGGTAAATGTTGAAAAGAAAACAGCTGTGTGCTAGAGCTGAAAAGGAATATCAATCCTAAATGTATCTTACTGAAATGCCTTTCTAACTCATTTTTTAAAAGATTGCAGAATGTTTAAATCATATACTATATTGGTTGATTGATTTATACTCACTCATCAAAATATTGTTTTGAAATATAAAAAAATACTATGGAAATTTTTTCCCAATAATCTTTTCTTCAAAGTAGGAACTCATATATTTGCCAAAAAATAAATTGTATTCTATCCTTGAAAGCATTGAATCCATTTGACATACAGAATGCATTAGGTTTGAGTAGAGGCCAAACTTAGCAGAATGTTTTCACTCATCCTTGTTGTTTAAGCTGGTGACACATGACCTAATATATAATACATGGTTTTAGAACTGCTACAAAATGTTATAAAACAACAAATATACTTTAATATTTATATATACAAATTTGATAGCATTTTAAATTTACTTTAAAGAATTTTGAAGCATGTAGATCTTTTTCAAAATGCTATTTTATCTCATTGCTATAACTATAGAGCCATTATATTGCTATATATCAGAAATGTAAAAAACTTTAAATATGGCAAAACTATTGTATATTTTCCTTGACCTTCTGTTTTTATGAATAGATTTTTAGAACATGTAAATTTTCAGAACAAATTTTTGGAATTTTTCTTTCTGGTGTCCTCTTTGTCCTTCAACATGTGAGAGAGAGTGTGCAGTTGCTTAAATAATTGAAATAACGTTCAGTTTAGAAGTAGATATTTATCTAAAATCTACCATCTTCTGGGGATAATTTTGTATCTCTTGGAAAAGACCCAACCTCTGCCCTAAATGAAGTCATGATTTAGCCTTTGGAAGCCAAAAGCCCAGCATGTTATGAAGTGAGATAAGTGATAGATAAATATACAGTGTGCTTTTTGAAGATATAAAAAAGCTATCTAATCAAGAAGAAAAATAAAATATGGAAATATGAAGAAAGAAAGAAATGTTAGATATATTCTTGCAGAACCCACCCTTGCACATTCACAGATTATTAAAGAGAGGCCAAAGAGAATAAGTGTTTTGTGTGAAGTAATCAAATTAGTCCACGGCAAATGTAAAGTAGTGACAAAAATCCAGCATTCCTTATTGCTGGTCTATGACATCTTTGTCAAACTTCAACCCTGTGTGAACCTGTTAGGTTCAATCCTTTAAAAATCTTTGTCTTCAGGCTTCAAATTTGTCTTCTACACACTTTTAGATTGTGAGAATATCATTTATGTCTTTAGGCCACAGAAGGCCATAAAGAAAATTCAACAGACCCAGTTCCTAAATGAAATTTGTATATTTCATGCCCAGGTAAGAGTACTAAGACAGCAAGAACCATACAACTTTAAACAATTCATCTCTGTCACTCTAGGGTTGACTACCTTGTTTCTAGATGGAAGGGAGAAAGGAACACTTGTTTCAATCACAGTGAATATATTATGTTATAAATCATTAGCTGTTGAGATCTCTTTCTATCTGACCATGCAAAAAATATCTGAAAAGAGCAATGGGAGGCAACATTCAGAAAAGTTCATCTTCAACCTGTCTCCTGATTTTTAGTGTAAAATAGCATTAGTTTCAAATCTACCATTTTGTAATCATGTCAAAACTATTATGTTTCAGCAACCCGAGTACAGTGAGAAGAGCTGTTTAGATCTGAAATTGCATGTGATTATGTGCACATGTGTGTACATTCACACACAAACACACACACACTCATCAAATAAACTTCATGTGCACATTACAGAGGCAGATTGAAAATTTAACTAATTTATAAAGTAAAACATGACAAAAATTTTAAAATTACTCCAAGACTATATATTCAACATCTTCCTAAAACATAAACCTTGGTACCAAAAATTTATGTAAGTTCCTTAAAACAAAATATACCAATTCTGAAAGTCAAAGTTAAAAAAAAGATTTAACTTTCCAAATGATCACAAATGGCACAAAATATTAACAAAATAATTTTATATAATGACAACATAATTTGTATGTTTAATATCAATAATTTGTTTTAAATACTATATATACTTCAAGCATTTGAATAATTATAAAAAGTCACGTATATTCATTATGAGTAGGACAATCATGTTGATGTGTATGTGTATGCATATACATGCATGTATACATTCATACAAACACAGACATGCACACCTATTTAGGAGGTATATATTTTGTTCATAAGAGTTCATAGTAAGTCAACAAAATAGTGTATCATATGAGTTTGATTAGTATACAAATGTAATATCAGAAATAGTAATTTATTCACATTGCAACAAAACAATTGAATTAAAATTCATTTTGGTTAATTATATATTAATTCTGTTTTGTGATAACTTTGTACTGCATTATTTAGTCAAAATGTTCCCTTTTACAATTACAAAAGTAATATTAAACATAGCTGTGATATATGTCTATCCTGAGAAGAATCACATATAATAGAATGTTTATTGACTGAATAATAAACATGACTATATATTTAACAAATATTTATTGAGTCTTCACCATGTAACAGGTAAGGTCCTAGGTACTTGGAGTGCAGTGGTAAATAAAATAGAATCTTTGCTTACAAGGAGCTGATATGATTATTTAAAAAGTAGCTTATTTAAATTGTTATCATGGGCAGGTATTAAATAGATGGCAGCCATCTGAGGAACTGCAATCTGGATGTTCTTATGATGAAGTCCAGAAACAGGCTTCAGACAAAGACCATGTAGCCCTGAGTTGATGACCTAAAAAAACAAAAAATTCTGATTGATTAAAGTAGGAAATGGCCCCAGTGAGGTTAGAGACTGGTCTTTTTGTTAATTGTCCCTAACTGTCCCAGAAGAGAGCCTAGGAATGGAAGTCCATTGCACCTAAAGTGGAATTGTTCATGGGAAGAAAACAGAGAATGCAATTTAAAAGTAAGTGTATAAATACACTAAAATAAGTTGTACCAGAGTTCTGCATAATGTTCCCATTGGAGGAAACTGGGTAGAGGGGGTACATGGGATCTCTGTGCCTTATTTCTTACAACTGCATGTGAATGTGAAATGATCTTAAAATTAAAAGCTTACTTAAAATAAATAAACAGGGGTATAAGGAAACATCCTTCACTTACTACGATTATTAGAAAATAGACTCTATCCACACACATCATTCCTCCCAGAGAATCAAGTCCCCTTATCTAAATGTGACAGTGTTGGATCATAGTCTAAATGTGTCCCTCAAAGTTAATATGTTGAAACTTAAGGGCCCAAGTGATAATATTAAGAGGTGAAGTTTTTGGAAGTTGATGAACTCATGAAGGTTGAGCACTCATGGATGGGACCAGTGTCCTTAGGAAAGGGCCTGAGGTAGCAAATTTATTCTCTTCTGATATATGAGACACTGAGTTTGTCTCCTCTGGAGGAGGCAGCATTCAAGGCACCATCTTGGAAGCAGAGACGGGGCCTTCATCAGACACCAAAACTGTACTTACCTTGAACTTGGACATTCCAGCCTGCTGAACTGTGATAAATAAAATTCTATCCTTGGTAAATCTTCCAGTCTCAGCTATTTTGTCATAACCTTACAAACGGACTGAGAACCCTCATCTGCTCATGGTTGCAAAACTCTGTTGAGTTTTGATTCCCTAGCAGAACCCTGACTGAACAAACGTGGTAGCTGAGGTCCATGGAACAGAAGAAAACCAGCAATACTTTTTAAGCAAGTATTCCTAGAAAAGTGCACAGAAACCACAGATGTCTGCTTTTTCAAAATGAACATTTTTTTTCTTTTTCTGCATTTGCATAGTGTTCTATATCACAGCTATTACTACATACTACATACTATCTTGTTTTTTTGGTGGTTGTTTTATGTGTATGTGTGTTGCTTTTCCCCAGACTACTCTAAGATATAATAAAGTGTGCCTATACAGAATGTTCTTAACGCATACTTGTTGAATAAATCAGTATATCTTTAATTTCTCATAACCGAAATCTTCAAATAAAAATTCTTAGGAAAACAAAAATTTAGTAAGACAAGTTATTGAAATGCTCTATGGACCTCCTAATTGATAATCAGCATACAATTTAACACTACCTCTCTTAATTAAATTTATATAAATCAATAATTTTGCCTACAAAGTAAATGACATTTTTATACAAAAGTATATTTCCTATTTCTAAATTTATGTAAATTTGTTCTTCATGATTTTAAGCATTGCATCAAAACATAATTAGAGGATATGACTCAGATGAAAGCAACCAAAGTTCTAGGTTTGTAAACAATACTGTTTTAGTTTATCCTTTCTATATGATTCTGCCAATCAGCTATCTAATTGTTTTTATTCAAATAATTTGACATTGTCATAAAATAGACCATAACTACTATTATATTTTATTTCTTTTCTTAGCAATAGCCAGACAATAATAGAGTTGAATTCTGAAAATCCCCTTTATTTCTCCATGGGATTGTTTGACACATGAGTTTATCATCTTTCTGAATAAAATTTACCTAGACTTACTAGGGAAATCATATCTGACAGAGTCTTGAATAGTATCCTTGTTGTAAAAATACGGGAAATTACATTTCCAGAATGTAGGGTGCTAACCCTGCCTTGCTAGATTTTTCAGATTTACCACACACGTTACCAAGTGACCAAATGCTGCTAATTACTATAAAGGAGCCATTGAACATAATCAAATAAAAGTCTTTGATATGGATATTGAGAAAGGTAATATTTTGGATTAGACTTTTCACTCATTATTTATGTCATTTCAAATTGATGATTCAGAAAAACACTGAACCCCACATATATATCAATAAAGTTCTGAGATATTAAAGCTCGAGGTATTTTCTTCTTCATGTTTAAGTTCAAGGATATAATAGAAATATGAAATGGGCAATAGGATAGATAAGTTTTGCTCACATGGTCCTCCAAATTGGTTTAATCATTATCTTTAATAAATAGACTCTTATAAATTAATGAAAGATGTATAAACAAGTGTCAGTATTTGTTTTACCAAGTTGAGAAATAATTCTTCTCATTTATTTTAAAATGCATCCAAAGTTTCATTTGGGAAGAACTTCCATAATTGGCATCTGTTAATCATTTCAGAGTTAAATGTGACAGTGAAGGCAGAAAGGGACATATTCATGGGAAATTAATTTTGTTTGGATTCTTTGGCAAGGGGATGATTAGGAAAAAAGCCTAGTTGGAACAATGATTAAAAGCAAGATTTCTTATTAAAAAATTTGTGAGACAGTTTGAAAATTTCTTGAAAAAAGGTTTAAGGTTAAAACAAAAAAATAAGCCAAACCTTTAAAAAAAACCTTGATAGGAGGATTTTCATAATTTAAAATCATATTAAAAATATGGGCACATTTTCCTTTTGGCACAAAAATTCAGACACAGGTTTAGCTGCCTGCCTGTTGAATACTTGGCCTTCTCAAAGTAATCCATTATGTGTAATGTGTAAGCGGTGGCAAATGGTTACTATCATTACCAGGTGGTTATCTGCAATGCAAATTCTAAACCCTAACTCATAGCTGATTGGCTCCAGCAGCTGCCAAACAGCTGGGTTTTGAATCTTAAAACCATAGTATAGCCAATACTGTAATTCCACAAGAGTTTCTCTAAACATATCAGTTTTTCTCAATGTCGTTCATCATGACTATCCACAGCAGCTAAGAACTCAGGGTGGGGTTAGGGACATCATAAAATTGAATTAGAAAGATATGATTCCTCTTCTCTCAAAGTTGATTTTCAATGAAAAAAATCATATGCAAAATTATTAAGAATGCACATTAAATAAATTTATTAATTTATTAATTAAAAATAGGCACTTTAATAGTGATTATTAAAAATAATCACTTTCTTTATGGCATTTGGCTTTTTTATTCTACCAAAATCATCCTCAAACATTGCCAGTGACCTACTCATTAACACCTTCTGTATTCCTTTTCCCCCATTACCCTTCATCTTCTGGATCAGTCTGCATGTGTCACTATTGTTCATCCCTCCTCTCTTGAAATGTTTTCCTCCTTAGCTTCTATGATACTGAACTAGTCGACATTTAATAGCATATTCCCTACTGGGAATGTTTTCTCTTTCACCTCTTGAGTTTCTTCCCAAGGATGTCTTCTTGACCTCCTTGCTTAAACTAATTTGTTCAGCATTGTAATCGATTCCTGTGGCTTTAAATGCAACCTGTGTAAGTCAATAAAAGATATTTAACTCTTGCTCTTAGGCTCTTTCAAGTATCAATGTCTACCTTTCTTCAACTTGATTTCAACTTGGGTCAAAATCAAATGTATATTATTTTCTTATTTTCTCCAAACCTGCTTAACGTTTTTCAGATTAACCCATGTCTGTTTTGGCACCAACACTTTGTCAGGTTAGCCAGGATTGAGTTTTAAAGGTCCCTCATATTCTCCATTTATTTGTCACCTAGCTTGATGTTCAATTTTCAAAAAGTCCTCTGTCAACATCCCATGCCCTCTCACTTCCCTTTGCATTTTTCTGGACTGTGCAATATCCTTCAATCACCCTCTACTCAATCTTAGCCCATCAGAATTCTTACCACGCTCTTCTGTAATGTCATGCACATGCTCTCATCGGATTGGTTTGCTTTATATTATTTACATGTGTCTAACTACCCATCAAAGGCACCAGCATTTTAGATTTCATAACAATATATATACTTATATGTATAAATGTATATGTGTATACATGTGTACACACATATGTGTATGTTTGTGTTATGTGTTTTTGTATAAATATGTATACATATATGTATATTTTCCCTTAATAGATCATAAACTTATTAAACCTGAGGCCATATTATAATAGTTGTATATCCTATGTGATATGAATACATTGAGAGAGAAAGGCATTGACAAACTAAAAATTGTGTATATTGGAGGGAAAAATGAGATGGAAAGGATGACAAAATATACTGAAATCCAGAAAAGCAAATGCATAGGATATACTTATGAGTTTAGAGAAGATTGCCATCCTCTATCAACCTGAATTAAGAAATTTACACAGCATAGTTTCATCAGCAGCAGATAGTTAAGTTCAATAATAAAATAATAAAATGCACAATAAGAAACTGACTTACTAGCAAACAACAATGGAATTACAAAGCCTGATACATCTTTTTAGAGACAAACTTATAAGCTGTAACTGTAGGCAATTACTAGTGCCATGATTACAAGCTTTGAATGCATTGTCACTCTGACATTAATATTCTAGCATCACAAATTAATTGTTCTGTCACTTTGGGGAAGTTACCTGGATCCTTAACTTCAATTCTCTCATATATTAAAAAGAAACAGTAATAATACATCCCTTAGTGGTTTTTGCTTGTTTGTTTTAATATAAAATAAACTGTTAACACAACTGTAGCATGCAGTACTCCCTCAGGGAATGGTACTTGTTACAGGAACGTCAAGAAACTACTCTCTGCCATCTAGCACTGATCAAATCAAACCGTGCCTATTCTCTACAAAATAATGCATTATACTTTACTGGAACCACTCTTTTCAAGTCACTTTTTGCTACCAGACTGACTGTGAGCTTATAGTCACAGGAAGTGGCCTCTTTTTGTTCACCTAGACACCTCTGTACCAAACACAGAGCCTTGCATTTAACTGGTGGCAGAAGTTCAAGAAAGAATTGTTCAATAAATATTATGTATGCTGGTAAGTAAGATACAATAAGTGTATATAGTAAATGCCATAAACATATAGGTTGTATATTTATACTTAGTGTATTTATTATATATAATATACATGATAAATAGATCAAAATATAATATTTTTATGTTGATTAGTAATGGATAAATGTATCAATAAATGAATATGTCAGTATATGAATTATAAATGTTTAAATTAGTTATATTAATTCCTCATCAAATCATTATTTTCTCTATTTTTTCTATTAACATTTTTTCCAGAAAAAATAAGAAACCCATTACAACACAAAATAATTCAAATTGTCTATATTGTGTTTACAAATTTAATGCCAGTTAGTCTATAGATTGTTCCTAACTTCCATTGTTTTAAATACATCCTGCTAGTTTTTCCACTGATTTCATTTAAACTCCAATCAGCATGTCATGGCCAGACCAACCATTAAGATGTTAATGAATGTAATATCTAATTAGGACTCCAGCATTTAAATGCATGTTACTGGAGGACAAATCACACTTTAGATACATTATAGAGACAGTAAATGTAAAATAAGAATATTTGATCAGGTAAATTAAACTACAGGGGAAAGACAGTCTTTGCAGTCAATGATTATTTTCATGGCTTGTCACCTCCATATTGGTTTGTGAAGATGATGACCTTAAGATTCTGAAGTGGGTGCTAAGATGGAACTTCCTTTTAAGAATTCCCCTTTGCTTTTTTTTACAAATCCTTGTTTTCTGCTCCTTTTAGTTTTTGTAATTTTAACACTTTCTAATCACTATATCTAGAACATACTAAACATTTCTCTCCCCTCAGAGAGTGTTCTGAACCTGCCTTCCCTTTCATTGGACACTCAGTGTCATCATTGTGAAAATTGGCTGAAATATAGTGATGGTATATTGGGAAGTTGTCCCTGTGATAAGTTGTCATGTTTTTACTTCATATAGGGTATTTTACTTCTTGTTTCTTGGTTTCCTTATTTTTTTTTATTTCAGCATATTACGGGAGTACAAATGTTTAGGTTACATATATTGCCTTTGTCTCACCCCAGTCAGAGCTTCAAGCATGTCCATCCCCCGACAGTGCACACTGCACGCATTAGTGGGGAATATACCCCTTCCTCCCCCTCCCATCTGCCCCACATCCAATGAATGTTACTACTATATGTGTACTTAAGTGTTGATCAGTTAATATCAATTGATGATGAGTACATGTGGTGCTTGTTTTTCCATTCTTAAAATATTTCACTTAGTAGAATGGGTTCCAGCTCTATCCAGGATAATACAAGAAGTGCTATATCACCATTGTTTTTTGCATCTAAGTATAACTCCATGGTATACATATACCATATTTTATTAATCCACTCAAGTATAGATGGGCACTGTATAGATGTGTGTTGTTTACACATCGTTGCAATTGTGAATTGTCGTGCTATAAACATTCTAGTACAGTTATCTTTTTTATAGAATGTCTTTTTTTTTTATCTTCGGGTAGATGCCCAGTAACGGGATTGCTGGATCAAATGGTAGTTCTACTTGTAGCTCTTTGAGGTACCTCCATATTACTTTCCACAGAGGTTGTACTAGTTTGCAGTCCCACCAGCAGTGTATGAGTGTCCCTATCTCTCTGTATCCATGCTGATATTTATTGTTTTTAGCATTTTTGATAAAAGCCCTTCTCACTAGAGTTAAGTGATATCTCATGGTGGTTTTTGTTTGCATTTCTCTGTTTATTAGATATGTTGAGCATTTTTTCATATCTTTGTAATTTCATATAAAGGCAAAGGCAAATTAATTATTTGAATTAAATACACAATTATTATATTCTTAAATTTTATTTTTGCCTACTTCATTTCTTTTTCTACTGGCATTACATGTACATGCATACATAAAACTTTTAAAAATCCAACTATGATTTCAGAAGCAAATGGAGATAGAATTATGCATTCATCCTGACAAAATGCTAGATTCCTTAACTTGCCAGTAGCTTTTTTTATTTTAGAAAAGATACAAAATCTCAAGTCAGGTATATAGTCAAAATTATTCTCAGATGTTGACAGTTGCACTTTTTTGAATGACTATAAATCTCAGCAAATGAATGTCAGCACTTTATAAGCATAGAGCCTAAAATTTGTGTCTTGTAGTGAAGAGAATGATGTGAAATAATGATTTATGACTTTATATAAGGTATACTTTAGTGGAAAAAGTCAGATAAATTCAGCAGAAAATAGAAGAGTCATTTAGATCACTGTTGCCAGGAAAGATTGAGAACCATTTTTTAACTGTTTTTTTCATTGTCCGACTTTATTCAATCTGTTTATTTGTCCTCTGGAGGTCATTGTATGATCATTAATACTATATTATTCATTAAAAAAGACTCACAATTTTCCAACTGCAAAGGCAACCTGCTTATAATATTTTTATCTCTGTATGCAAATTTATTATTTCAGAATAGGGAAATGGCAATTTATTACTATGCTCCCCCCCCACCCCTGTTTGTGGAAAAATTATCTTCCCTGAAACCAGTATCTGAAACCAAAAACATTAGAGACTTGGTGTTATAAGGCACAAGACATACCACCTACAGCATTACTTGGCCTAAGATGTGAACTGTGCCATAGTGTCAACTTGATAGGCTCAGGATAGAAAATGTCAAGAAATTGTTAAGGAAGTAATGTGGGAAGGAAGGAAGGAAGGAAGGAAGGAAGGAAGGAAGGAAGGAAGGAAGGAAGGAAGGAAGGATAGAAAAGAAGGAGTTAGAAATGACAGGAGAAAATAACAATCACCAAACATGTCAAATATATGAGCTAGCAAAAATCTTAAAACATTCTTTTGGGAATTTACAAGCAGTTATAGTTAAACTACAGGTGTGTAGACACTATGTTATGTACCATAACCAATATACAAAGATTTAACTTGCTTTTTTAGGATTAATAATCTCAGTTTAAAGTACACTTAACTGAATTTTCTGTTTTCAGAATCTAACCCTCTCACCACAAAAACCTCTCATTCTGCGGAGTAAGCAGGCACTATTCATGAAATATATCACCACTGATGATAACTGGAAACACAAAGCTTGACAACTCGTCATTATTAAACATACAATCTGTGTAAAAGAAGACTATGCTAGTTTGGAAAGTGGATAAAACATGGCAAAATAAAGCAAGGTGTATGATACAAGAGAAAGTGATTCAAAATGGTATTTTATACAATTGAATTTCATACTGAATTAATAACATGTTAATTTGTGAGCAAGTCATGGTGCATATCCATATATATATATATATACACACACACATACACACACTCATATATAAACTTAATCATGTATATATAACCTTACATATAGGATGGATAGATATAGATAGATAAATGGATAGATCTTGCTCAGAATGTGTCCATGCCATGAAAAACTGCACATTACTGGACACAAATAAGATTATATTTTAAAAATAATAATTTGGGTCCTGATTTGAGAAGCTCCTTTTGAATTAGGGATTTTCTTATTCTCACCCATGTGACCTCTACTACCTTCATTAGGAAAAAATATTTCTCCACTTACTTTCTACCTTTTCATTTCCAAAGCTCTCAGCTGCTGTCAGCCCAACTTAACACAGTTAACAGGAGAGTTTAGGCTTTCAGTGGGAGCAAGATTTCAGAGATAGATCCACTGAAAGTCATCATGGCCATTCTTTGAGGTCTCCCTGCCTAGACAGATCTTCTAACCATGATGCCAAAGCCCTTCTTCCTTTATCATTTATATACTAAAGGAGAGAGAAAGAGAACAGTAGCTTCATATTATCAAGCATATGCTTATACTGACAGTAAAAGTTTATGTCTTCATTTTTACCACATCATTTAAATTTTTATTATAATATATTGATATAATATATTAATAATCTCATTGGACTATTTATTTTCCCATAAAGAACAGCTTTTAATATAATCAAGAGTCATTTGTCATTTATATTTAAATGTGTTTAATGTCCTGGGAAAGTGCATTACCTCATATTTAGTTCTTAGGTTAAGAATAGTTATACATTATTTTGATACTTTAATTTAACCTATGAAGAATTCGGTTTGCGGTGAAGGAGAATATTCAGAGGGAAATGAGATATATTCTATCTTGCATTATATAGAAGGCTTTATTAAACTTAAGCACAATTGGTTTCTTGATTTAATTCACTTCATTTGGTTATTTAAGAATTCACAATAAGTTTTCTTTAACACCTTTATAATAGCCTTTTTAGGACTAAACAACCTTGGGGAATTAAATATACTGAATACACTTTTTAGAGTTAGAAAATCCAGCATGAGCACTTTTTGTACACTAATTTTTAAGTTTCTTACTGTTTAAGCCTTGCTCATTAAGCTTGTATATTTTTAGGACAATTTGGAATTGTGTAACATAATTCTTGAAATGCAAGACTTCAATTTGCAATGATAGTTTTGTGATAAACTTGGTTTAAGTAACAATACTGTTATTATTCTTGAAATTCTAAAAACTATGTATTTGTTAAATATTTGACATAAAAATAACTATGTTTAAATCTATTTAAATTTTCTCCTGAATAAACAGGATACAGAATAAATTGCCACTATACTTAGAAATGAATTCTTAAGAGATTCTTTTTTTTTAAATTAACCAAAAACATGATGACTCAGTTCAGATTTTATAGCACTGCTTTCTGTTAACTCATGATATAATAATTGCCCTAATAGTTGAAGTCTTGAATACCATTATTATTTTTTTCATATTTTTGTGATATTTTCACCTGTTAAAATATATCAAAAAACCGGCAAATCATATGTGTGTAATAAATTTTAAATTAAAAATATCTAAATCTGGTTTTCTGTTGAAATCATTTGATTCAATAGCACCTCCTAGAGACCGGAAAGTCATCTTGAAGTTTTAAAAGTGCTACTTCATACCACTGGTAGATAAACATTAATAGAGTATTAATGATTGTCAAAACTTGGAAGCAACCAAGGAGTACTTTGCTAGATGAATGTATAAACAAATTTTGGTACATCCATATAATGGATAAAAAGAAATGAGTTCTTTTTTTTTTTTCATTTCAGCATATTATGGGGGTACAAATGTTAAGGTTACGTATATTGCTCATGCCCTCCTCCCCACTTGAGTCAGAGCTTCAAGTATGACCATCCCCCAAATGTTGCACCTCTTACTCGTTGTGGTTATATGTACCCATCCCCTCCTCCCCCCTCCCACCCTCCTGACACCCGATAAATGTTACTCCTATATGTCCACTTAGGTGTTGATCCATTAATACCAATTTGCTGGTGAGTACATGTGGTGCTGGTTTTTCCATTCTTGAGATACTTCACTTAGTAGAATGGGTTCCAGCTGTATCCAGGAATATACAAGAGGTGCTATGTCATCATTGTTTCTTAAAGCTGAGTAGTATTCCATGGCATACATATACCACATTTTAGCCAGGCGTGGTGGCTCATGCCTGTAATCCTACCACTCTGGGAGGCTGAGGTGGGCAGATTGCTCGAGGTCAGGAGTTCGAAACCAGCCTGAGCAAGAGCGACACCCCGTCTCTACTATAAATAGAAAGAAATTAATTGGACAACTAATATATAGAGAAAAAATTAGCCGGGCATGGTGGTGCATGCCTATAGTCCCAGCTACTTGGGAGGCTGAGGCAGTAGGAGCACTTGAGCCCAGGAGTTTGTGGTTGCTGTGAGCTAGGCTGATGCCACGGCACTCACTCTAGCCTGGGCAACAAAACGAGACTCTGTCTCAAAAAAAATAAAACATAAAAAAAATAGAAAAACATATACCACATTTTATTAATCCACTCATGAATTGATGGGCATTTGGGTTGTTTCCACAGCTTTGCAATTGTGAATTGTGCTGCTATAAACATTTGAGTGCAGGTGTCTTTTTCATAAAGTGACTTTTGATCTTTTGGGTAGATGCCCATTAGTGGAATTGCTGGATCAAATGGTAGATCTACTTGTATAACTTTAAGGTATCTCCATACTGCTTTCCACAGAGGTTGAACTAGTTTTGGGGAAACATTAAATGTAAATTGCTAAGTGAAAAAGTCTTCAAAAATTACATATTATATGATTCCAACAACATGACATTCTATAAAATGCAAAAATATAGGGAGACAGAAAAAGGATTAGAGGTTTCTAGGAGTTCAGTGGAGAGGGAGGAAGGGATGAGTAGGTGGGACGGGGGATTTTTAGGAGAGTTAAACTTTATGATACAGTCTCAGTAGGTACATTTCACTCTACATTTGTCAAAGCCCAAAGGATGTACAGTTCAAAGATCAAAGCCTGATGTAAACTATGGATATTTTTGAATAATAATACATTAATATTGGCTCATCAATTAGAAGAAATTGACCACACTAATGCAAGATATTAGTAATAGGCAGTTCTATGGGGGGTGGTGAGAGGGTATGTGAGGACTCTCTGTACTCCCTGCTGATTTTTTCTGTTAACTTAAAACTACTCAAAATAACAAAATCTATTAATATTTTTAAAAATCTCTGCTTTATGTCATTAATAGATTATCCTCCAGAAGGGGCAAATTATAATATATTTGTCATTGTACTGATGAAAATGTCACTGAAAATGGATTGAATGGAACTGTTCTTCAGATGTTGGGCCCTATAGAAATTCAAGTGATTGTGTGTGTGTGTTTGTGTCCATGTCCAGGAAGATATTAAAGTCATTGCATATACTTGTTTTTTTTTTTTATTTTATTTTATTTTTTTTTTGAGACAGAGTCTCACTTTATTGCCCAGGCTAGAGTGAGTGCCGTGGCGTCAGCCTAGCTCACAGCAACCTCAAACTCCTGGGCTCAAGCAATCCTGCTGCCTCAGCCTCCCAAGTAGCTGGGACTACAGGCATGTGCCACCATGCCCGGCTAATTTTTTTTTTCTATATATATTAGTTGGCCAATTAATTTCTTTCTATTTATAGTAGAGATGGGGTCTCGCTCTTGCTCAGGCTAGTCTCGAACTCCTGAGCTCAAATGATCCACCCACCTCGGCCTCCCAGAGAGCTAGGATTACAGGCTTGAGCCACCGCGCCGGGCCTATTGCATATACTTGTTATTTGGTATGGTATAATGTTTGCACTGCTAATGGCTAATGGAGTTTTCGTTATGTTAATTAACCTAATAAACATGTTTTATTTCCTTTTCATTATTTTTGCTATTTTTGTATTAATCTATATTTAAAAAGTCAATGTCATCAGTACAATAATAGATTATATTTTAAGTGGGAAGTGATAGCTCTGCTAAACACTCATATATTCAAATGAAAAACAAAATCAACCTCGAAAGCTAAAGACAACACAATATGTTAACTAAAGATTTTTTCTATATAAAAAGAATATCTATTAGAAATAATTCAACAAATTACTATAGTAACATCTGGTCTGTGGGTAACAAATTCTGAGAATTATTTACTTTTTTGCTATGTGAATGGAATAATATTCTATTGTTTTGTTTATAGCAAATTGCATTCTTTAGAATTAAAATACATTGATGCATTTTCTTGATTTTGCTGAGCAAAAAAGTGTTAACACAAATTATATTTAATTATATTGATAACTAAAGTAATGGCTGTGATTCTGATAAGTAATCTTCCAAAATTAGTGAATTAGTTTTAGCCAAGAGAATTAAATTGTCATTTTTCTCATGTGAATAGTGCCTTATGGATAAAAATGATAGAAAGGCAGATTTGGGTTACATATCAAATTGAGTGTGATATAGTCTAATAAAATATAGTAAAATAATGTAACATAATGCAATTAATATACCTATGTCACTTATATTTTTACGCTGCAGAATTGCCCTCTTTTATTATTTTGATTGAATTCATTTCAGTTACTAATTTTCCAAAACAATCATGAATAGAATTTTTATTGGAGTAGAATATGTTGTAGTAGAATAATAATATTTCCTTCTTGGTTTGTCTTTCTATTGGATATCTCAGAATGATTGAAGTAATCAGTATAAACTGAGCCACAACATGGAAAAGGATGATGATGATAATTAATAATATTACTGATAATATACTACTACTATTTAAAAACTCATGTCAGACTGGGCACGGTAGCTCATGCCTGTAATCCTAGCACTCTGGGAGGCCAAGGCGAGTGGATTGCGAGTGGATTGCTCAAGGTCAAGGAGTTCAAAACCAGCCTGAGCAAGAGCGAGACCACTTCTCTACTATAAATAGAAAGAAATTAATTGGCTAAATAATATATATAGAAAAAATTAGCTGGGCATGGTGGCGCGTGCCTGTAGTCCCAGCTACTGGGGAGGCTGAGGCAGTAGGATTGCTTGAGCCCAGGAGTTTAAGGTTGCTGTGAACTAGGCTGACACCACGGGCACTCGCTCTAGCCTGGACAACAAGGCGAGACTTTGTCTCAAAACAAAAAGAAAAACAAAAACTCATGTCAACACATCTTAACACAGTGATATGGAAACTTTTTTATTACTTTAAATATGACTTCTGGAAGACTCTCTGGTACAGCTAGTGTTTTCTAGCAATTATATTAACTTTTTCACAGTATATGTTTATTATAATTCCAAAATACAACATAGATGATTTGCAATTATTTCCTGGACCTTAAAATTCTAATGTGGGTATATTTATGAACAGATTTGGGGCTAGTTAGTTGTTTCTCTCATGTGACTATCCCCTGTGTGTGTGTGTGTGTGTGTGTGTGTGTAAAACAATTTTAAAACTGGAACCTGATTGATATTAGAGACAACCACATTGAAATTTATTTTTTCTCTCTATGTCTCTCTGTCTCTCTCTCTCCCCCCACTCTCCCAGAGACAGCATGACAACATGCATATAGGTATTCAAATGAACAAACTTGTCTGAAAATTTCGGTGGAGTCCTTCTTCTACTTTTTAGTGATGTGATACTAAATAAGTCCCTTTAACTTTCTGAGACTCATTTTCCTTTTATATAAAATGACCTTAGCAGTGCTTAATCTATACCACAGAGTCAAGCGTGAGCCTGGATGGAATGGTATAAAAAATATATCACAAATCTCTAACATATGTCATAAAGGTAAGTCATTCCTCCTAATCTTGATCGTTGACTGCTTAGTGTTACTACTATTACAGCCTATCCACCTATAACCGCTCTCCGATAAGAGAGAGGCATCACAGAGATCAGCCTTAGATGACAGGCAGCTATCTCAGCAAGTCAGGAGTATATAGGATCAAGAGAACCTTGGAGAAAATAATAGACAGTAGTCTAAGAGGTCAAGCAGTTGAGATCAGGGTGTGAGGGCCACAGGTGATGGTGTCTTTGTAATAAAGATTGAAGTTTAGGAGAAAGTGTGGGATCCACAAATACTTTGAGGAAGGGCACAGTACACCCTGGCATTCTGTAAGAGTGTATGCTGGACAGAGAAATAAAGCAGTGGCTCACACTACAGCAAACAAACGTTGGAACTGGAACGAGTCTTAAAACTTAGACTAGAACTGAGATATTAAGATAGCAATTGCCAATCTAGAAAAATCAAATGAAGATTTACTGTAAAAACTAACACTCTTTTTAAGCTTCTAAATGTTTTCTGCTATAAATCTAAAATGTGTAATACCCTCTTAAAAACATAAAATAAATAATAGAAGTACTTAAATGTTAGATTATATTTAGGTGTAACTGTGGCTGTTTTTAAGACATTTCAGAGATAACTGCAAAACACATACACACACACTCATGCTGGAGTATCTGTTGTCACTTTTCCATTTGCTTTGACAAGGGGAAAGAAGGTTTCATTGTCTTTTAAAAATATGGCTTAGTTTTAAAAATACACATTATTTAAAAATAACACTCAAGAGGTGGGTAGAATCAATTGTGTAAAGTGATGTTTTTACATATGTAAAATTTGTTTATTTCAAATCCAATTGCATTCACTCTAACTTAAGTTATCTATGTATAATGATGATCAGAGATATACCCACGGGAATTGACGGAGTACTTTAGAATTTTTAATAGTCATTAGGTCAGAAAGCCAAGTTATTTATTTAGCTAAAATGATCCAAAGCAAAACATTTAATGTTTCTAGGCAAATAAAATCTGGCCTCTGATTTCAGTAAAGTGCCAGGGAAATAGTAATCGCCTTTTGTATAAAATAACTTCTAAATTATGAACATGTCTCTGGGCAAATAAGAAGGATAGAGAAATATATTTCTTGGAATGATATCAACTTATGTACCTAAGTCCTGGAGATTGTGAACCTCATATAAATATCAGACTCAAATACCTAATAAAAATAGTAAACAAATTGATTCAGGAGAAGTTAGAGAAAAAAACAATGGTTTATACCTCAAAATTCAGACTTAGCCCTACATCAAGAGCATATTATTGAAAATTTTTCATTCAATTGATCCTAAAACAAAAATAAATAAAATTATCTAGAGGCACAACTTTTAGTGAATTTTTACCTGAACGCTAGTAAAGAAAAAAATGAGTAATTTAACAGATTATGGAGTTGTAGCAACACAGTATATGGCTTGTTTCTGGAAGGTACTTAGAAGAAAATAATTTTTTTCTATGTCTAGTACATAAAGCCTAAATACTTGTTTTAGGTAAACTACCTGGATACAATTTGGCAACGAAGTAAAATACTTAGGAAAGAATAAAGTAAATTCTATTTTGCCTTTTATTGTAGGTTTTTAAAAAAACTTTAGCACAATTGATTTTATGATTTAATTTACTTACTTTGTTTAAAATTTGATGCTAGTTTCAATTTAGGGTACAAGTGGGCAAATTTCCTCTGATAGGCAGCCTATAGATACCATTTTAAAACTAATTGTCTTTGGTTATTTATCTCAGCTGGTGAGAGCAAGGTTTTAATGAAGTTTAAGGAAGCTACAGAAAGATAAACTGTAAAATAGGAATTATTCTTATTTTTACAGGAACATAATATATATTCCAAAGCCTAAAACATTTTGCAGATAAGTAAAATAGTTCTAAACCGTAATGGATATCCTTTAATGTTATGAGTGATGTGGTAATGAGACTAGAACTCAGGACTGTAATAGGACTGATTTGTCTCAGTGTAGGAGGAAATTTAGAAAGAAGACTGTTATTTTCAAAGATAGCTACCCATACATTTCCTTCAAAAGGATGTTAATACTCCTACCATGAAAGATGAAGTATCTTTCTCTTCTTGAATCTGTCCTGGGCAAATGATTGGCTTTACCAATAGAATATGGGAGAAGGCTGCTGTACAAATTCTGGGCCCAGGTCGCCAGAAGTTTTGCATATTTTTGTTTTCTCTATCTCAGAATACTCCGATGAGACCACTGTGGAATAAAACTGGGCTAGCTTCCTGGAGGATGAGAGGCCACACAGTAGAAAACTGAGGAGTGCCAGGTAATTGCCTTTAGAACTACCAGACATGCGAGAAAAGCATGTTGGACTTTCAGCTCTGTCACCTTGCAACTGCATGAGTTAGGCCAGGTGAAAGCAGCACAGAACACCTAAGTGGTGAGAAATTTCAAAACATTTCTATTTTAAAATACTACAGACTGAGGTATATTTTTATGCAGCAGTGGCTACCGAAGCACCTAATCCTAGTGGATTTACTTCGGTTAAATCAATCTAAATAAAAACAATCATTGTAGATGTTAAATATCATAAATTGATATTCTGACTTGCCATAATTTTGCACTTTCTAGAACATACATTATTCATTACATAGACACTTCCCTTGGTGGGGGAATGCACACACGTGTGTGTGTGTGTGTGTGTGTATTTAATTCTAGACTATTATTAATTGTATGTAGGAAAAGTAGCTTTTTTTTGGTTTGTTTTCTTTTCTATTTTTAAGGCTATATAAAGTAGTTATACTTGACATGTTTTATGTTATGCTTTTCAATAAATATTGACCTTTTCTGAAGCCAAAGGTTGGTTTCTGACCTGCCTGAAACTTTCTGGCCAGTGGGCATTCGTGCTGGGCACTGTGAACCAAGGGCTGTCATCAGACACACTTGAGTAGTTCCCATTGCCTTCAACTAAGGCCATAATTTAGCCAAAGGTGTATTTGTAGTTTATTAAATTGGCTTTTTGACCCCCTCAAAGTCAGTGACCCAGCATTCTAGATAATTGACAAGGCAGTCTGAGAAAAGTCATCCTTCAGTATGAACCCAGTGCAGAAAGAAACCTGTAGACAAATTCTCCAGTCTGAGTTCAGACTCAGCCACCATCAAGGTGACCCAAAAAGACTTTATGCACATGGCACCATAAGTGACATGTTACCATTTTTAATAGTTAGAATATGCTATTTCCATCATGCACTATGCTTCACTCTAATTGAGAATACTTTCAAGAACCAGAGGAAAAATACAACTAATTTTCTCCCATTGGGGGAATTTCGTGTGCACACAGCACATCATACATGGAAAAAGCCTGAAATCTAAAAACCTCAGTCCTGTTGCTGCTCCTGAGCAGGCTGGGTGAGGGTGAAAACGTTTGTCATTGTCATTTGACTTTTTACTTGATAATGAATTTAGAAACAAGTTTAATTTAAAAAGTAGTAAATTGGACTCTAATTAGGCTTCTAAATAAGACACTATTGTAGACATTCTCAGTGTCTGGCCTATATCTTCATGACATTTTGATAAGTGGCTATACTTTTGGGATTTGATTCAAATTGAACATCAAGTTTTAATTTTCCATATATACTTTGGTGCAATTTTTTTCTTACATAAGGATACATAGGTACAACTACTTGGTACAAATAAATTACCTTATGGCTAAGATGAAAACAAAACTTGTCTTTTGTGATAATCAGTTAGGATTTGAACATTAACTATTGAAATGCTTTTTACTAGATTGGCACTTTAAAATTCTTTATATTTTTTAAATATTACACAGTGAGCATAGACCAACATACTAACTACATATCATACTTTAATATTTAAAAGATCCAGTGGTGGTTTTAGATTTTATTGAGCCATTGATGCAATTTCAGTTTTATTTTGTTCTCAAACTTGTTTCCACAAGTTTCCATTTCATTGTTGAAAAAAATTAAACTTAAATCTATGTACTCTGAGATTGGGACACATACTGAACATTTGATCAGTTTGGTATATAATAGTCTGTTTTCTCATTTTTCTAAACAGAATATTTCTACTGAAGAAAGTGAGAACAGTGATTATGAATAAAACTAAGATGAGAAAATTTCTAGAGCATTTTAAGTTTTGCATGTAGCAATGGTAATATCACATTTTTCTTTTATTGAACATTATATTTCATTATTGGAAGAAAAATAGAAAGAACATTTTTTCCACCAGAAAAAGACAACAGAATCATGTAAGAGAGACAATCTTCCCTTTTAATTAGATACACCATTTTAGTTATTGGGACCTACCTAGACTATAAGCTTGAGCTTTTTTGGCTATAGAATTATTTTATCTTGTAACTCCACGACTAAGTTTCAATTAAAAACTGAATTGAATTCTATTTAGTTGTATTCAATTTGGCCCAAAAGATATGTACTGAGTGTGCTGACTTCCAGAAAAAGCTGCCAGAACACATTAAATAGTGCTTTATTTTTTTCCAACCCAGTACTCATGAGAAAATGAGAAAATTGTACCACATAGTTTCAGAAACTTATGTTCACCAATTAATATATCATTTATTTATTTTGCAAATATATAATTATTACCTACTAGTTTATCAAGCCTAGTTTTTAATAAGATTGGTATTTACAAAGGGACAAAAATGATGTAATTTCAAAAATTACTGACAATTTATATTATTAATGAATGCTTTAAAAGAGGTTTTAAAACTGGTTCATTTATTCCATCAAATTTTACTTAATGAAACTTCTTTAACTTTCATTAAATTTATTAGGTCTATAAGGTGTGAAAAATGATTATAGAATCATTTTTCTATATATAAAATATATAGAAAATATTAAGTTTATTTCCAAATAATTAGCATCATTTAAAATATCAAAGCATATTCAATGCTGATTTTGTTTGTCTAAGTGTCATCCAAAATATCCTTTGACAATGGTTGCTTTAAAGTTTTTAACTATTGGGAGTAACAACAGTCATTTAAAAATAAATAGATATAGAAAACATGCATTTTCTGCTAGTTCTAGAAAATAACATATTATTATATCATTGAGTCCCAAGAAGCACTACTTTTTCAACATTTTTCTACTTATTATTGCAGAATCGTCAGAAAATATCATATGTTTTTGTAGCTTATTAAATTATGATGCGGATATATTAAAATAGAGTTGAATCAGCATATAAAATATACATATATGTGTTAATATATGTATATAATTATATCCACATCTGTGTACTTGTCTATGTGTGTATATATAAATATAAATATATTGCTTTTTAATAACTTTGCATAGCCAATGTCACTGTAAAATTTTGGGAACTTTGGGAAAGCAAAAAAAAAGTTCAAATTGTTATCATATTCTAACATCCTACTCAAATATAATCAATTCCATAGATCAACTTCTTAAGACTCAATGTTATTTTGCCTCCCTGCCTTCTGATGTTGGTCCTTAACTTTATCCCGCATAATATATGAACAGTGTCATTCAGCTAGGTAGAATCTATATCGCTCTACTCTGAACTACTCTTAGCATTTAATCTGTATTTCATTAAGAACATTCATTCTTACTTTCCTTGCACTGAAGTTTGGTAACAATTTATCTAGCTACCAGCAAATTAGCTTATAAACCTTGATATCAAATTATATGTGACTCAATACTTAAAATGGAGTTTTAAACAAAATGTGCTCAATATAATTTTTGTTACATATTTTGCATGTGTTATCTCATTTGATCCTCAAAAAATCAACACAATATAGGTTCTATCTTTATATTCAGATTGAGAGAACTAATGCACTAAAAACTTTTATGCCTGATGCTAAGATATGAGAGGCTAGGTTTTAACAAAGTAAGCCTAACTCCCAATCAGTGTTCTCACTACAGAGCCATTAATGAAAACTCTACCTGGAAGATCTATATTACTATGTAAATAAATTACAAATAATACTTTAATTTTTATAAAAGCAAAACAAAACATAGCCCATCATTTGAAGTCAGTTAACTTATTGCCTGGATAAAGCTTTTCTGAACAATCTGAATTGATGTGAGTTATCTAACATCAATTTCAATCTTTTATCTGACCTTTCTGTCAAGAGACATAATATTCTTAATGTCAAGAATATTATGTTAACGTCAAGAGACACAATATTCTTAAACCACAATGTTTCTTTTCGTTTACTACATTTTAAGAGGATTATGAATAACTATCAATAGAATGATTCAGTATTTGGTAGGAAAAAAACAAGTTCGATCAACAAATTCAATAAATAATTGATAAAAAGTTAATTATGCATGCCTGTGGGCAAACACTCAGTCTCAAATCAGTAATTCTGGTGACATAAATTAGCAGAAATTTCCAAAATAATGTGCTAGAACCCTCAAACTGTCAGTAATATTCAAAACAGGTCCCACTTGTGTTATTATGGGGTAGCAGAAAAAACAGATGGATTCTGGTAAGCTACAATTTTGACATCATAATGGCCTTAAAAAGTTGTCAAACTGTCCCTATGAGCCAACAAATACAATCAAAATAAGATTGGGATAAGAATCAAGAACTTTGGGCATGTCATCTTGTCCGAGTACTCAAATTCAGTTCTACATTGTGATGACTACACTATTCCTATATTATAAGACATGTTTAAATGCTCTGCTTTTTTTTTTTAATGTGCATTTTGTATTGAAGATAATCCTTTTCTTGCTGCAGAGGTAAAAATAAGATTAGATCACTGTTACTGCTAAAATAACTAGTAATGGTGTTATGCCTAAGCAGAGGTGGTCACTCACAGAATGCATTGACTCATGGCAGAAAGCCCCCACACACAGCTTTGTTCCTAAGGAGGTTGTTAGTTAAGGGATTACATCAGATTGCCCATGAAGTCTCACCTTCTAGTCTCTCTTGCATCCCTGCTGTCTAGCCTCAGGTGAACAATTCAGTAGTTCCTGGTGGAATTAAGCCCCAGTGACCCAGAGCAGTGTGCAGCTGGAGAATGCGCTCTAACACTGGTTTTACTCCATCCCTATTTCAGTCACTTATCCCTTCTTCCTGGCACAACTTCCCAAATAAGCAAACTGTCCATAAATCCCAGTGTCAGGTTCTCAGAGCAGGCTGAATCAAATAATAACAGGGAACTTTAGAGATCATTTAGTTCATCACCGTATTTTTTTTAAGGTATGGTAAAAATGCCTTAAAACATTTATGGGATTTGAATGAATTTGATTATAATTGTCAGGATCAGTCTGTATCTTGCCTGGAAATAAACAGTTCCAGGGAAAGTGGTCAGTAGGAAGGTTCTGCCTCATGAGGATTATATTAGCAGGGCTAATATTTAGCTGGCACACTCTGCAGCACCTGGAAGAATATGCCAGTTTTTCATAGACAACTTGTGTTTGAGTAGTCACTCTCAGTGCCCTCCTAAATAATTTGGATGGCACACTATTTACGGGTAAGGAAAAGATCCAAGGCAGGAGGTGCCTCATAGAAGCATCACTGAGGGCTCTTGAGTGTACAGTGTACTGTTGAGGACCAGGGACTCCTAAGATGGAAAGTGACAAGAGGTAGCAACACGAATGAACGAGCAACAATAACAACATTTCCTGCCTGGTGTGCTTTCCCAGAGATAAAACCAAAACTGTGATAGATTAAAAAAATAGAATAAATTTGTATTGAATTCTTAAAAGTATAAAAAAATATTTCCTGTTCACTGCAGGAAATATGAGTACCACAAAGGGTAAGAAATGATAACAACAAATTATAGTTTTCCTGATTTGTTTCAGTTTTTAGCCCTCAATTCTAATTTAGAAAATGTCTGAACAGTATGCTTCAGAAAATTCATTCACACCTGGTCTCATCAGTTCAGGCCAGAGAGGTTGTGTCACCTGAAATATGTCCTATGGATCAGGGAGGGCAGTTCTCCAGAAATGAACAGGTGTCGTGGAGACAAGCTAGAAATGACTTTAATATGTCCAGTCTTCCCTTTATGATTGTTGATGTTGTCAACATTTCTGCAACTTTTAAAACACTAGCTTTATTGAGGTAAAAGTTACAAATGACAATGTTCACTAATTTAACTCATTTTCGTTGAGTTCTAGTGAGTATGTACAATTGTGTCACACCACCATACACATGATAGAAAACATTTTTAGCCGTGCATAAAATGGTTTCTTACACCATTTGTCATTCAATCTCCCACCCCATCTCAGCCTGTATTAACCTTTGATCAAATATTTTTCACTACAGTTTTGTCTTCTCTGGACTTTCTTATAAAGATGCCATATAGAATATAAGCTTTCTATTTGGATATAAGTTTCTGCATAATATAATGCATTATTCACAATGCTTTTTTGTGCGTATCAGTAGCTTCTTTCTTCATATGGCTGAATATCATGGCTATTTCATAATATTTTCACCCATTCACCCCTGTTTTAGATTGAGTTGCTTCCAGTTAGGGGGTAGTTTAAATAATGCTGCTATGAAAATGCAAGTGCAACTCTTTGAAAAACAGATGTTTTTGTTTTCTAGCAGAACTAGCTAGGGATACAATTGTTTTCCTTACAGTAAATGTATATTAATTGCCAACTACTGTACCGTTTTGCTTTTAACCAGCAATGTACTAGAGTTCTAGTTGTTCCAAGTCTTTGCTAACATTCTGTGGAATAGGCTTTTCAATTTTAGGCATCAAAGTGAGTGTGTCATGATAGCTCAGTGTGACTTTACTTTGCATTTCCTTGAAAGCATTTTAAACCACATATATTTTTTCTCCCCAGAAATGTTGGTTTTTTTCCCTAAAAGTTGATGGATGTTGATTTCTAGTGATCAGCATGTCTGACAATCATGGTGTATTAGTTCACTGGGGATGGCCCAACAAAATACCATGGATGGAGTATTGAATCAACAGAAATGTATTGCTCGTTCTCAATCCTGGAGGCTAGAAATCCAAGATCAAGGTGTCAGCAGGTTCCTCCTGAATCCTTTCTCCTTGGTTTGGAGATGTCAGTCTTCTAACTATGAGCTCACATGGTCCTTCTGGCTGTGCTGCTCTCCTCCTGATCTCCTCTTATAAGGACTCCAGTACTGGGGTCTGCCCTCATGAGCCCATTTTAATTTAAATAATATTTTAAAAGCCCTATCTGTAAATACAGTCACATTCTGAGGTACTGGGGGGTAAGGACTTCAACCTGTGGATTTGGGGAAGGTTGCATGACTGTATAGAAATAGCAGAGTATAATAAAAAGTCTGAAAGCATTCTTCATGTTTGGCTGCAGGTGGCTTTTCAAGCCTCCTCCCCCTTCTCCTCTGCCCAGGTCCGGTCAGGCTGGTAAGAAAGCCTTGCCCCTTCCATGGCCCATGCCGTGGGCTTAGCGTGGGAAGCCTGGCCCCTGCCCCACTACCTTAGCACCCTAAATCCCCAAGCCACTTTCAGATCTCCTTGATCTTAAACTGACGCTGCTATCTCCATAAATACATTCAGGTGAGTAATAAAGCAGGTAAGTAATAAATATCATCATACACTTTTAGTGTGCTTGTGGCATCCCTAATCTCAATACTGGAACTTGTTTTGGGTGTGGCTCCCCCCTACCTTTGTGGGGTGCATGCAACACCACAATATTACATGAAATCCAGCTTCCTCAGAAGTTAACAACTATTTCACAAAGGATGCACCAGAAGATGACTGTGTAACAATTTAATACTTGTTAATTACAATTAACAAAACAAAAATGCTTTAAAAAAGGTATTTAAACTTACCCCTATAAAAAGTAAGAGGAAAACTTCATTAATTGAAACATGAGAACTAGTAGAGTATTGCATATTTGATTTTTAAATTTCAACATTGCAATTTAGAATATTTCAAATTGTGGGTTAATACTTTAATGAAACTTTGTCAAATATTAACATATAAATTTGGTTAAAATCAGAAACAGCTTATTTGATATTGTTTTACAACCACATTTGTTATAAAAGAAACCCAAATATAGGCAAAATATATTATCTCTGAAAATAGGTGTATTGAAATGTTTTTACATATTAATGAAAACAAAGAAACAACAAGAGAAGCTAAGATGGAGAATATTCTATTCTTAGCAAAAATTTCTGAGTTTACCTGGCATCATAGAGAAGAGTTAATTGAAGTATCAACAATTTCAAAGTTGTTGACTATAAAATGCAACTATGAAGAATATCATAGAAATTTTTATTATAAAAGGTTAGACATTATTGTAAGAAAATAGATTTTTTACAAAGCAACAATCTTATAAGAAAGATGAAGTTAAAAAATTGATGGAAATATGTGAACATGCACTAAGAAAAATTATTCAGCTTGTGTTAATGTTGCAAAAAATCAATATAAATTAATGTATTTAATATATATGAATTATTTTTACCCATAATTTTATTTGAAAACACTTTCCTATTTTACAGGTTCACAAATATGGTTAAATTATTTTTGCATCCATAAATTAAAATTTTTATGAAAATATTTTATACCCTTTCATTATCATAATGGCAATAAATTATATGGCATCTGCTGTGATGTGAATATCTATGTCCCTTCAAATTCACGGTAAAACTTAATCTCTGCTGTGGTGGTATTAAGAGGTAGGGTCTTTGAAAGCCTGATTAAGGCGTGAGGGCCCCACACAAGTGAATATGATTCACGCCTTATAAAAGAAGCTCAGAGAGCTGCCTTCCTCTTCATCTATTCCATGGTGTAAGGACAGAGAAGTCATTACCTCCAGAGAACTCAGCTACAAGTCACTATCCCGGAAGCAGACAGCCCTCACCAGACACTGAATCTGCCAGTGCCTTGATCTTGATCTTGGACCTCTCAGCCTTCAGAACCATGAGAAATAAATTTATTTTGCTTAGAAACAACCCGGTCCAAGGAATTTTGTTATAGCAGCAGGAACTGAAGAAGACCATATAAAAGATTAGGGTGTCTCTGCAAACAACAAGAATAAATAAAAAAATAAATAATAAATAAAAATATGAGTCTCATATTATACCTTTTATTTAAAAACACCAGAATTTTCTATTTCTCTTGTTAAACTTAAATTTAGTGAATAACTATTTTAAAATAGAAATTAAATTGAGCATTTAAAGTCCAGAACATGGGAACACATTTTCATCTTTATTATATCTCATTATTTCATTGGCTGATTTCACCTCTGATTCAGAGTATTTTTCACAATTTGTAGTCTATGAGTAGATGCTTGCTGTGAAGTTTAACCTTTTCAAATTGCATGTGCTATACCAAAGTATTATTTTTTTAGGGCTGCTGTAATAAAAATTTATTTTGTCACAGTTCTGGGGAGTAGATGTCTGTAATCCAGGCATTGGCAGGGCCATGCTCTCTCTAAATGATCTAGGAGAGAATGCTTTCCTTGCTTCTTTCAGAGTTGATGTCTCCTAGAGATCCCTGATTTATGGCAACATAACTTAAATCTCTGCCTCTGTCTTCATGTGGCCTTTCTCTGTGTGTCTCTGTGTTCAAATCTCCCTCTCCTTCCTTAGAAAGACATCAGTTATTGGATTTAGGACCAACTCTAAATCCGGGATGAATTCAGCCAAAGATCCTAAACTAATCAGTTTTGCAATGACTTTCTTTCCAAATAAGGCCAAATTCTGAGGTTCTTGGTGAATATAGATTTTTGGGGAACAAAATTCAACATGCTAGGTCCAGATAAAAAAGAAAGGAACTCATAATCTTAGGACCAGCTTCTATGAGAGTGGTTTATTTCTGCTTTTGTTGATTCTGGACACCAGAGACTTGACTATTAAAAACACATTTTTTCATCTACTTTATATCCTTTAATTTCAGACACAGTTCATTAGCTACAACTTTTTAATGGTGATGGGGAAGGTTTTGTTAAGAATGAATAGATCCAAACAGGTGTACTACATACACATATACACAGTTTACCACCAAATCCAAAACCCAAAGCTGATGGGCTCTGAGTTGTAATACTGACTTTAAGGTTCTTATCACTAAGACCCTGAGGGTAATCCATCATAAACGCCACTCAAGGAGTGGTGTCTGTCCTGATCGCGTCTAGATGTTCTTCTGAGTTCTAAGCAGTTTTAGTTTAATACAGTCTCTAGGACTTTCCCTTCTTCCTTTAGGGATTCAGTTGCTAAACCAATTCATATGTTTCTAGCACACATTAGTCAATGGGCATTAATAACTTTCAGATGTTTCAAGCTCTGCAACCTTTGTCTGCATAACAAATGAACTTGAGCACCTTCTTCCAAGTTCCCTTCTCCCTTTCTGAGTGTTCCCAGAATTCTCTCTTATGTGTTCCCAAAATGACACTGACTGTGTTCATCCTGCCACCACTGGGCTACCCTGAGCACCCACAGGTACCTGTGGCACTGCCTGACCACTCTACTGTACATAACACTGTACTTCACACAACGCTATATTCCACACATCACTGCACTCCACACAACATCCCACTGCACACAACACTGCACTTCACACTACAATCTACTGCACACCACACTGCATCCCACAGAAGCAACTTGTCTCCACAAGGAGGTCTGCAGTGCCACCACTGCCTACTTTTCCTGTACTGATACAGACAATTCCTCAAACGTTTACAGATAGCCCAAATTAAATTTTCCATATGGAGTGGTCATTTTTATTTGGTTAAAATGATGATTTTCAAATGAGTGAATTGAATTCTATATGGGCATGCTGTCTCTCTTTCTCTTTCATAGATAGATGAGTGTGTATCTGTGTATGTTGCTTTTAGAAAATAAGTGGAGTATAATGTCCTTATTTTCTATGTTGTTTAAGATTACAATTTTAAATATTTTTGTAAAAAGGTTAATATCTAAATCTAATCATTCGGATCTCTCTCAATTTGACCAACATCTGTAAACTTCCAATCACCAACAACATTCATAATAATTTTAATCTTAATTAAAATGCATGGTAAGTTTAGTATAAAGTATCAATGGTTTAGAATATGAACATAATCATAGTCTTTTATGTTTTAATTGAACACAAATAAATAAATGAGTTTGGGAGCTGTATAAGAGATTGTGAATCCTTCCTAAAATGGAAGTCTTTTGCTAATATAGCTAATTTATTTGACCCATAAGTTGTTTTTAGGATTGAAAAGCCAGATGTTCTTTTGGGAAACATTTCTCGTTAATCAAATGTAATGTCAGTTGGGTCAATCTAGTTTTAATTTTATGCTACATTATACATCCCTTAGGGTTCATTGTTCCTTTTTCAAATAATGTTGTATAGGTTGGATTATTTAAATTAGCAGTCAAGGGTGTGCTTTCCTTTTTGTGCCGGTATGCAAATTATTTAAAATTCTGTTTAGAAAAGCTTTTGTGTGCATCTTAATTATTTTGTCTTTCCAGACATTAATAAAGGATAGCCAAAATGTGTTCTCAGTTGCAGAGAATCTGGTGCCAAGTTTTTCAACTATAAAAATATTTTTCTACTTCTGTTGTTTTTCCTGGCTATGCTATTAAGAATTATCCTCCTTCTTAAAGCACATGCCTCATAAAGCAAGTGGACCTAATTAGTCAGTTAGAGGTTATAATATCAGGTGGGTGGCCTTGGAAGGGATATTTTAAACACAATTTTCAACCTAATTTCCTTTATTCTCCCTTTTAAAATAAATGTAAATTTTAAAATAAAAATAGGACAACTTTTATGTACTGTGACAGATTTAATGATGACTATTCATTGCACTTGCTTTTTTTCCTCCTCCAGATGCCCCTGCAAAAGGATATGATATTATTTCAACTTACTTTTTAAAAATATTTATTTATACAAGTATTCCATAGTCCATAGTGTCATACACAGCTATCCTGTGGCTTCAGGATGGTCAATCATAAATAATATATTTTGTATTTATCTTATAAGAATTTACAAAATGGGGTACTATATTACTCTGTGGGAAAAAATAAGACTTTGAAAATTTGTATCCCTACTTTATCAAAGCCAGAAAATTTAGCACAATTAAGGAAGATGGCCCTCAATTTAGGTCTTTCAGGTCTTTGGAGATGCAAAGCTCATCCATATGTGTTGACTGGAAGTAGAACATTTAGAGAAGAAAGAAAAAATACGATACATACAGTTGCAAAGATGGAAATGCAGTTTATGTGTGAGAAATAGCCAATGGATTAGATAAGCGAAGGGCTCAATTTTTAGTGGAAAATAAATGGATGAAAGGATCACTCTATATTGAGTTTCAAGTATGTGCCAGAAACTTTATATAAATTATTTCATTCAGTGATAGTAATGTTCTTAGGTTCAGTCATTATGATTACACAGACGATAAAATTTAGAATAAGGTATGTGAGTTAAGCTGCCTGAAATCACAAAGCAAATAAGAAGTAGAGCCAAGAGTAGGTTCCAAATCAGAACCTGGACTCTGTCCCCTAGAGCATGCCACCTTGTTAGGACAAGACCAGCAGGGATCTTGAGACCAAGGGATGGAGATACTGAGATATCAGGAAAATCATTCTCTCAAGTCTTCCCATCCCCCACTCATTGGCAGGATACATCTCTGCACCCTACGTCACAGATATGCTTCTAAGTAATCTATTACCCTTTAATATCTCTTTATATCATCTAATCAGTATACTGCTTATAAGTCTAAGCCCTTGCCAAATTCAAACATATACTTATGGTTTTGATCCTATTTCTTCTCTTAAACAGAAACCTCATATGTTTAGCAGCTAGGTGTTCCCCAGGAAGATTTAATTATTAATCCCAATTAACTCATGTCAGTTAGTGGACAATTCTATGTTGGAATCTTATCCCACAAAATCAGTGGTCTTCAACTCTTAGGTTCACAGTAGAAGCACATGGGGAGCTTTCAAAAATATGAAATATCTACATGTCTGAAAGATAATCTTTTAAAAATAATCTTGGGGAGGCCCCGGAATTCCTGAGCTTTAAAGCTACCCGATGAGTTCTAACATGCAGCCCGGGTTGAGAATGACTGTCCCATAGCACACTGGGTTATATTTATATCTCAACCCACCATATACTCCTACATTTTCAAGGGCAGGCACTGATGATGTCCTTGTTTGAAATATCTATGTATAACCCATATCCTGCAATAGCACTATAATCAGAAAAAGTTGTAGAAGAGAAGAAAGATTTAGAGAAGGATCATTATATATGGAGGAAATGAAAGAAACAGAAGAACATTATGACAAGCAAGTTAGGGCAGGAAAAGTTCAAAGAGGTAGCCATCAAATGTAGAAAATATTTTGCATATTTTGTGGAAAACTATGTCTAACAAATGGGATTTAACATGTAGAATTGATGATTACTGTTATCCAAGAGAACCATTCAAAATTGGAGTGATGATATGTATAAGCCAACTTGAAAATGATTAAAGAATGAATAATAGGTATGGAATTGGAAAGAGGTGTAGATATATTATAGTTAGCATCATTAATAGCATCATTATTGTTATGTATGACTGCAATTCCTTTATGAGTAACCTCTTTACCACTAGCTAATATTTGGGGGAAAATCTATAAACAACAAATATAGGAAGCTTACTTGGCCATCCTTATTAGAAGAAAATTTAGTGTGTTTTAGTGTCATTGTTTCTTGTTAACATGGGAGCCATTGAATATGAATGTGGAGAATGATTATGGAGCTGAGGAAACTTGAGCATTCTTTACAGAATGTGAAGATTGTTTCTTTTGGAAATAGTTTCCTCTATTGGCTTTTGTGAAACAAAATTCTCTCTGCTTGTAATCTCTCTCTCTCTCTCTCTCTCTCTAAATACACACACACACGTATACAGTCATGCACTGTGTAACGGCGTTTTGGTTAACAACAGACCACATGTATGAGGGTCACCATATGATTATAATGGAACTGAAAAAATTCCTATCACCTGGTGACATAGCATCCATCCTAACAAAACACATTACTTTATAATGATGTCAGTATTAACACACCTACTGCACTGCCATTCATATAAAAAAATAGCCAATATAATTAGGCACTATATATCGTGCTTGATAATGATAACAAAAAACTATGGTACAGATTTATGTATTTGTTACACTATACTTTGATCATTATTTTAGAGTATAGTCCTTCTAGTTAGAGTATGTTCTTTTATTTAAAACAGTTAATTGTAAAACAGGCTCAGGAACATCCTTCAGGAGATATTCCAGAAGAAGGCTTTGTTAACAGAGGGGATGACAGCCCCATGCATGTTATTGCCTTTAAAGATCTTCTGGTGGGACAAGATATGGAGGAGGAAGACAGTGATATTAATGATCCTGACCCTGTGTAGGCCTGGGCTAATGTGTGTGTTTATTTCTTAGTTTGTAATAAAACACTTTAAAAAGCATAATAAAAATTAAACATAGAAATCTTATAAAGTAAGAATATAATGAAAAATATTTTTGTACAGCTATACAATGTGTTTGTGTTTTAACCAAGTGTTATTCCAAAAGGGTCCAAAAGTTAAAAAAATAAAAAGTTTATAAAGTAAAAACGTTACAGTAGGCTAAGGTTAATTTATTGTTGAAGAAAGAAAAATATTGTTTTATAGATTTAGTATAGCCTAAGTGTACAGCATTTATAAGGTGTACAGTAGTGTACAGTAATGTCCCAGGCCTTCACATTCGCTAACCACTCACTGACTCAGCCAGAGAATGTTCCAGTCTGGCAAGCTCCAGTCATTGTGAGTACTCTATATAGTGTTCATTTTTATCTTTTATACCACATTTTTATGGTACCTTTTCTATTCTTAGATATGCCTTGATACAAAAACACCATTGTGTTACAATTACCTATGGTGTTCAATGCAGTAATCTTCTATACATGTTTGTAGCCTAGGATCAATAGGCTATACCATATAGCCTAGGTGTGTAGTAGGCTATGCCATCCAGGTTTGTGTAAGTACACTCTATGATGTTCACATAACAATGAAATAGCCTGAGGACACATTTCTAAGAATGTATCCCTCACATTAACCAACACATCACTGTGTGTACACACATATATACACACACATATATACAAATATATTTATATATATGTACATATATATATAACATTATTGGTCCTGTCCTTAGAATATATTCTCCAGTTTCCTTCTTTGGTATTTTCTTTGTACAACCCTATTGCATCCTTTCAAAACATTGAATATACACCCATGATTTTTAATCACCATTTATATGGTTATGCTAACAAAATCTGTTATATGTAACATTGCAAACTTGCTCTAGACCTAATATTCCAAAAGATATGGGCCAATCTGTCACATTCAACATGTCCTAAATCCAACTTACTCTCCACTTCAACACTCCAGCTCTGTCCTTTGCATAGAGTAGCTAGTGGCATGCGAACCCTTTCTGTGAGTGATCTGCTACTAGTTACCACTACGCTGGCTCTAGACACCTCTACGTGATTACAATTTCTTTATGAGTGGACTCTTTAGTTCCTTTCCCTACATCCTCTAATCTGCTCTATCAAGACTTAAGTTCCAAAATGTGTATCTATTTACAACACTGTTCTACTCACAAACCTCTAAGTATTGCTTATTCTGTTCAGAATTAGTTCTGAACACTGAAATATATGTCAATGACCCTGCTTTTCCAGAACCCTCTTTAATAACTAAGAATGAATTCTTAGCTCAGATGGCACAAGAAAATTTATTTTTGGAATATCTTAAATTGTACCCTTGAGTCTCTATACAACATGACTTTCTTTCATAAACTGGATAATTAGTAATAAAATATATACAAGGCAATTTCCAAGGCACTGGGGATTGTGTGCATCTACTGCATAAAGCAAATAATTATTTAACTCTTTGTGCTGAGAACAGGCTTTGACTGGAACTTTATTTACCACTTAAAACCATTTCTTATGTCTGAGTAACTTATGCATTTGTCTCCAACCTTGTGTTACAAATTTCTAGGAGATAAATTTACCAGTTCTTTATTACCCTTGTTTCTTTTTCTACATATTGCATACATTAAGTGTTTAATAAACATCCCTTTAATTGTATTATTCAATTATTTAATTTCATTAATTAGGAGGGAAATCTTACAGTACCATTACATTTGAAAACAACTCCGTAACATTCTGTAGTTTGAAGGAGTTTTACAGTATTCATCACTGGACAACAAGAACCTAATGAGTCATCGTCTGGAGTAATATCCCCTGAGTTTTTTGACAGTGAATCAGGAACTTATTTTTCTCATCGTTTGAATTTATATTTCCATTTGTGGATTTATATAGTTTTAATTTTAGGACTTATTTAGTTTTCATTTGTGGGTCAGATGCATATATCTTAGAATATGAAGAGCATTTATATAAAAGGAGTGGTAACATTAGCAGGGTATTCCTTCACCATTGAATAAATCCACTTCATTGTGTAGTTCACTGTATAATTTCCAATATTATGTGAAATTTGATCCTTGTAAGTTATAAGGTTAATATATCACCTTGCTGATTTTAATAAGTATTACAATAATTAATTTTACTGTTCTGCTGTGGAGCATCCCTACTCTCCAAAACCTTATTAAATATTAAAAAAGAATGGCAACCACAAGGTAGAAATGAGGTTATTAGAATGTAAAATATAATTTAAATCTTTTAGAAATACCTGTTGCTTACTTTAGCAAAGCGCTATTTCTTAATAAGGAGGTAAGCTCTTGGGACTGAAGAATAATTCTTTTAAATTAATATTTTGATGGTTGAAGTAAAAATGAATGGGCTGGGATTAAATTTTCAATTATAGTGCACACAGTTTCTGAAATTACCTGTAAGTGGATTGGCAAAGGATTTTGGAGTTGGCTCTGTTGTATACATCTGAAAAGAGGAGTCTGCGTTCTGCAAATCCCAAACTCAGTGGGTTTGGCCAAAATTACATTTGGGTTATCATTTAGTCTCCACTTGTAGTTTAGAGAAATAGAAAGATTTCATCAGTGTCATCGGATAAGCTCTGTGTTCAGGTGGGTGGTAGGATATGTGGAAATAGAAAGTGGATCAGGTCTGCCTTTGCCCCAGTCACAGTTAAAAGTTTGGTGATTGTTTGTTTGCTTGTTTTTTAATGTACATAAGTCTCCATAAAAAAGAAAATGTTACATATTTGTAGTTTTTGAGATTGTGATTGTTGCTGACTGCGTCACCAAATATTATATTAAAAATAACTTTCCTTTTCTCATATTAAGTCCAATTCAAAATGAATTAAAATGCAAAATTAAAGTGGTATACAACATCCCCTTAAATGATCACATAAAAGAGAGCTTTAAGATATTGTTTATTTTTAACATATTCGGGGTATAGACCTGGGCTTTCTAAAATGCATTCATTTTCCACTCAAAGAAGCATAAGAAATTGGACTTTTTCCTTCCAAGAAAACACCAGGCTTTTGTTTGAGACTATGTGCCATTTGTTTACTTCAAAGTAAGATACCTGAATCTTAATAAAGCAAAATAAAACACCAACCACCATGACACTACGTTAAGCTCTAATACAATGGCATCTGCAGCTATGTTCTTCATTTTGAATGGAAACAAAGTTGATCACAGTTCTCACCGACAATTTATTAAAATTAGGAAATTGTCAGGAAGACTCCAACAGAGACATGACATTTACTTTTTAAAGTTGTCCTCAGTTGAACAATAGATATTTGGATAACTTTTTATTCTCTACTTGGGCTCAGCTGGAAGAAATTTTTACCACAAAAGAAGCCTGATTTTATGCATGTTTGACTTAATTCGGAAGGATTTATGAATACCACAGTAGCCTGTTTGGTTTGGCTGTGAATAATGTGAGCAGATAGCTTTCCTTTCTTTTCAAGTTGAAATATCTGATGTTTTCTTGGTAACTCTTTTTAGCGAAACAGACTTTTTGTTTTTGAAATTTCAGGACCCAAACATCCAACATCCTTATTTGTTCCTTTTTTTTCCACACACTTTCTGAAATATGTGAGAAACTATGACTTTTACAAATGAAAGATCTCAAAATATAAAATAAATGTGGCTAAGTCAAAAATATGGTGCCAACTCAGACTTAATATTTTATTTTATTTCATAGAATAACTAAAAGGAAACAGCTGTGGAAATAAGTATATCAGAGTAACACACACTTGTGGGTGTACGCGCGCACACACACACACACACACACACACACACACAATTGGAAGCATTGAGAAATATGATTGTCATTAAAGCATAGCCTATAACTAGCTTTGGAGCAGAGATTGACTTGGATCAATATAATTTAGTAGATTGGTAATCACAGTTTTCTTTTTTATACTTTGAACTTCCCTCACTTGGTGATGGTAGTGTTTGTTATTTTACATGAAAGTACAATGTTAAGTCTGGTGAGAAGAAATGAACACACTTAAAATTCTTATTGTCCCATATGCTTTGATTTGGAATTTGTGGGTAGGAGAAAACAGAACAAGAACATATCCTCTCTGAAACACAGACATATTAAGGCACATGATGGTGTTCATCATTTGGCAGATGGTTATGGAGGACAGACCTTATGTCCAGTTCTGCATGAGGTGTAAGGGATTGTGAGGGATACAGAGATAGTTTAGACATAGTCCATGACTAAAAAGGAGGCTAAATACATAGAGTGTAAGGTCATCCTTTATGGGAATAGCATTCCCCAAATTGCATTTAATTCTCCTCTCAATCTACAGCCTCCAAGTAAGGATGGTAAGGACCTCAGCTTTGAGGTAGCAAAATGTTTCCCAGGATAATTTCAAGAACTTCAGGAATCTAAGTCATAAAACAAAAGAAAATGTTTTCATACTTCATATATTTTTACTGTCACATAAAAAAGAAAGCTAAGAAATTGATTATGGCATTGATTGCTTTAATTTATATAAAGTAACCATAATTCCTTTAAAAGGCAGTAATGTGATATAATATTAATATATAAGATATTTTTTTGTCATGTAATAAGTCTGATTTCAAGTTTTTTACTATGTTGGAACCAAATGTTCAGCTACAGTTGCTAATATCTTTTCAGAGTAAGGATATTTGTTATTAGATGCTTAAACTCATCAGTTTTCCTTTTGGTTTGATTTGGTGTGAAAAAGATTGTGTTGTGATAAAACAACTGACTGTCACCACAATAGTTTCATCTTTTTTTTACTTTTTAGTTAGTATTAATGACTGCATTTTGGATTAGATTCATACTTAACCTGCTGATGAGAACTCCTCACACTTGGATACTTACAAAGAAGAATTATTGTCTGCCATCAATTTTCTTTAATTTAACTTAATCTTCCTTCCAAATCTTGACATTGTCCTGAAATTGCCCTTTCCAATATAAGTAAAAAGAAGGAAAAAAAAAACACATTTTAATGAAACATTTCCTTACTTGGACAAAAATTTTACCAAGGATTGCAGATGAGTTAGCAAGAATGATATCTGAAAGTTTTAACAGTTGTAATATATATTTGAAAACTTCCTTGAAGATCTTTATTTATATTATATAAACACCAAATCAATAAACGAATCCACAGTGTCAGATACTCTGTGTTTCTTTCCATTATGAGAAATGTTCCTCTACAGATGAGAATGTGAGCTTTGATGTTAAGAGATAATTATGCTTTATTTTCTAGAGACTCAAACTTAATTTCTGGTAAATGAAAACTATATCTTTTGCACGCAGCACTGAGGCAAGTTCTATTTTAAAACAAAATTTAAATTAATTTGCTTTATATGCACACTGTGAGTATTTACATGTGCCTTTGTATGATACTCACCGAAGCACAGTGTTTCTTGGGATATTTTCTGAAGACTTAATAAAATGTGAAACTTTCATCTACTATTGAAAACTTAATAAAACTGGGATTCATAGTGGGGAAAAAATGTCTGAAGTTAATATCTTAGCTTCTGTACGTGACATTCAGGGGATGATTATAATTTGTTCTGTGGGTAGTCTAAAAATTAATTTTCTGCTTCTTTATTTATTAGGTCTTTCTTTCTCACACTGTTTAGATAGGTGTTTTTCTGGTATCTTTTATTAGGGTAGAAAAAATACAGACCTGAAGAAAGAATTCAAAATCCTTAGCCAATATTGTTTCTTAGTGCTCATTTAGTACATATTCAAATAATTTCACAAAGAAAGGTTTAAATTTTGTTACCTAAGCTCTAATGTGCTTTTCTTTATTTTAGGGTCATAATATGTCACTGTTTTCAAAGAAACAGTCTCAAGGAAGAAAAATGATGCAAATATACATACTTGGAAAAAATGTGTTTGTTGTTGTTTTGTTGTTTTATTTCATATTACCAAGGTTAATTGTTCCCTTCTCAGTTTGAAAGAAAGGGCTAAGTCAGTGTCAAGATACTCTTCTTTTTTTTTTTTTTTTTTTTTTTGAGGCAGAGTCTCACTTTGTTGTCCAGGCTAGAGTGAGTGCCGTGGCGTCAGCCTAGCTCACGGCAACCTCAAACTCCTGGGCTCAAGCAATCCTGCTGCCTCAGCCTCCCGAGTAGCTGGGACTACAGGCATGCGCCACGAGGCCCGGCTAATAT
>VSMD01021574.1:0-18413 GCA_008750895.1 Mirza zaza
GCACAATTCATAATCGCAAGGCTGTGGAAACAGCCCAAGTGCCCATCAATCCAAGAATGGATTAATAAAATGTGGTATATGTATACCATGGAGTACTATTCAGCTCTAAGAAACAACGGTGATATAACACATCTTATATTTTCCTGGTTAGAGCTGGAACCCATACTACTAAGTGAAGTATCCCAAGTATGGAAAAACAAGCACCACATATATTCACCAGCAAACTGGTATTAACTGAGCAGCACCTAAGTGGACACATAGGTACTACAGTAATAAGGTATTGGGCAGGGGGGAGGGGGGAGGAGGGCGGGTATATACATACAGAATGAGTGAGATGTGCACCATCTGGGGGATGGTCATGCTGGAAACTCAGACTTGTGGGGGGAGGGTGGGAAGGGCATTTATTGAAACCTTAAAATATGTACCCCCATAATATGCTGAAATAAAAAAAAGAAAAAAAAAAAAGAAAAGAAAAGAAAAAATAAATAAATAACTTAAATCTGGTTTGTGCTCTTCTCACTCCTTAACTTTTTTTCTGAAGTCATCAATGGCCAATGTGGAGCTAAATATCAATAGATAATTAGAAGTGTTTGTCTTTTCACCACTTCTCAGAAATGTTTGGCACAGTTCTTAAACATTCTCTTTTCTTGCCTTAAAAAAGTACTACACTGCCAAGACACACCCTTTCATCTCAAGTCTTTTTTTTTTTTTCAGACAAATTCTCCTAGAATAGAGAAAGATGTGAGATTTCATCATGAGATCTGGGGTTCACATTCTGTTCATTTTGTTGTTATTGCTGGTAGTGCTCAAACTCATCTGGCTATTCTCTCACCAAATATTGTTATAACTTACCCAGTCACTCAGGCTAAAAGCAGATCCGAGGCAGCATGAGAGAGGACTTTTGACTTTTCTCTCTTAAATATCCCACATCCAATCATATATCCAGGTTATCATCCTCTGATTTCAGAACCAGATTGAGAAATAGACACAACACAGAGTCCAGGTGGGGATTAAAGTAGAGAAACATTAATAACTTTTGTTGTTTTGTAGGTATTTGACTATTAAAAAATCAAAGAAATATAGCCATGTACTTAGCCTAAATCTAAAGCTTTGTGGGGAGGTTTTGCAAAATATCACTGATCATGCACAGTGTGATCTTTTGCTACAGTGTTTCAGGGATGCCATGTCATCAAACAGGACACATGTCTTTCTTCATTCCATTCTCAATGTGGTAAATTCATTGCAGCAGTGCCGCCATGCTGACCGGAGAGCACTGTCCCCCAAAATACAAAGCTTTACTTCTCTGAGGCAGCATGAGAAATTTAAAAAGTAACTTTTCCTACAGAATTTTATTAAAAGGGAAAGGTGCTGTCTAAAACTCCCATCTTCTGGTTTTGCAAGGGAATTGTGGAAGAAGGAAAAAGCAGCTCTAAAACAATAGCTTTAAAACTGATCTGTCAACCTCCATTTTTACTCCGGTTTTTACCTTCCCCAGTGAATTTGCCATGTTGACCCAGCAGAATAAAGAAGATGTGTTCTGACTGAAGCAATGGGGATCATTGAGAATGAACAAGCTTTTTATTTCTTGAGGACAGTACAAGGAAAATAAACACTTAAAGAATATTTTTCATAACTTATTTTGATTAATTCTGTTGGAAATTTAGAATTGTCCTCACCATGCCTATTTTTCAGTGCTTCTAACAATTGAATTATAAATGGTGAATAAAGTGAATGTTACTTGTGGGGTTTATGGATTCAACTATGAGCCCTGCACTGTGCCTACCAATATCACAAAGATCTGAGTTGTCCCTATCCATTTGAGAAGCTTAAGAAAGATTACTATGGCAAACATCCATAAAATTTAATAATTATTTCAATTTAATAATGGGTAAAAACTAGAAACTTTTAGTTTATTCATTGAAACTGAAGTGTTGTGACTGACAGCAATCGATTATTTCTGGAAATAAATTTAAAAAATTAAAACCAAATTGCACATTGAACATTCATTTTTCTTGTTTTAAATTTTTAATTCTTTTTTTATTTCAGTATATTACAGGGGTATAAATGTTTAGGTTACATATATTGGCTTTGCCCCACCTGAGTCAGAGCTTCAAGTTTGTCCATCCCCCAGATGGTGTACACCGCACCCATTAGGTGTGAATATACCCATCCCCTCCACCCCCTTCCCACCTGCCTGATACCCAATGAATCCTTTTTTTTTTTTAATCTATTCCTCTTGAGACAAATCTGATTAAGCTGTGTGTGGATGAAATCCCTACGGTCTCTACTAAGAACAAAAACACTGCCTATTCTATCACCGTGTTATAACTTGGAATTGTAGGAAGTCTAGGAGCCCAAGAAGGAAAATAGTTTACCTTGTGGTTCTAGGTATGTTCTCCTATGCATAATTTCCTGTAAAATTGCATAGAGGTTATGGAAAGGAGATTGTGTTGGTTTTGGTTCCCTTGTATCTTAACTTCCTAATCATTGGCTTATTCTGTTCAAATCGAAGTAAGTAAAAATATGTATATAAATATATAGATAAATGGTTGGAAATGTACACCTTTTTAAATCCTTAAGTGTAGCTTTGAGGAGGATTATAGAATTTAGAAGATCAAAATATAGCACCTTTATATTTTACTCTATAGATTTAGTTTTTATGTGAATACTTCACAATTATAATGTCTTTATATAATACATAAGAGCTTGTGGATATAATTAAAATGGTGATAAGACAAAAACAAAAAATCTCAGTATGTGTTTTTCGAAAACCATGGTTTTCTCTAAATGTCTGTGAAAATAGCTTAAAATCCACAACTCAAAATCAGGAAGGAAAATGTATCTCATCTAATTGATTACTTACTTAGAAAGATTTCACAAAAGAAATCCAGGTGTCTAGGTTCCCATCTCAGACCACTGATTCTAGGAGAGCTCCTTTGCTGTAGTTTGATAGAGAGCTGTTTTAGGTGGCTGGATTCCAAGGTATTATCTTCCTTCTTTGTTGTCTTCACAGATGTCTAGCTCTGAGCCCATAATGGGTGGAAACCAGTCCCTCTGCACCAAATTCACATTTGTGGCTTTTTCCTCTCTAGCAGAATTGCAACCGGTACTCTTCATTGTGTTCTTAATCATCTACTTATTTACTGTGGGAGGAAACCTCATTATCATCTGCCTGATCTGGGCCGTCCCTTCTCTGCACACTCCCATGTATTTCTTCCTAGTGAACCTCTCCTTTTTGGAGATGTGCTATACCACCAGTGTGGTGCCTCAGATGCTGGTGCACCTGGTGGTCGAGACCAAGACCATAAGCGTAGCAGGCTGTGCAGCCCAAATGTATGTATTTACCATCTTGGGACTGACAGAATGCTGCCTGCTGGCAGCCATGGCCTATGACCGCTTTGTAGCTATTTGTTGTCCACTTCATTACGCTCTCCTGATGAGCCCCAATGTGTGTTTGAAATTGGCTGCAGCATCTTGGGTCACCGGGGTGGTGGTAGAGTCAGCCCAGACCACCTGGATCTTCACTCTGCCCTTCTGTGGCACAGGAAAGATTCAACACTTTTTTTGTGATATCATGCCTGTAGTGAAACTGGCTTGTGTGGATGCCTCCCAGAATGAGATTGTGGTGTTTGCTATTTCCGTGATCTTCATTATGAGTCCCTGTTTCCTCATTCTGTCCTCGTACGTGCGCATTCTTGTGACCATCTTGAGAATCCCTTCGGCAGCCGGCAGACGCAAAGCCTTCTCCACTTGTTCTTCTCATATCCTAGTTGTTTCTCTGTTCTATGGCACCGCCTTGTTCATTTATCTGCAACCTAAGACTGCACACACTCCAGAAACAGACAAAGCAACTGCACTCATGTACACAGTGGTCACACCTGCCCTGAATCCTGTTATCTATACCTTAAGGAACAAGGAAGTGAAGGAAGCTTTGCAAAGGATAACACAAAGGAACCCTCTTAGACAAGTGGCCTAAACCAGCCATAGTAGCTGAAACTTATTCTACTGTATAGAGAGGTTAACCAAGACTTTATCATTCCTCTATCAGTATATCTTATATTAAACCATTTATAGCTGACAACCAGAAAACACTTAGATTTGCACTACATTTTTCCATGCTCGTAAGCAAAAGGGCACTATACAATAGGATCATTCAATGGTGTCATCATTCATTTATTGAACAATATTTACTAAGCATCTCTTTCGTTGTGCCCACTATTTTTTCCTTCTCCAGTGGTAAGAGGAATAATTGTCAGTATGTTTCATACCAATTTCCTGAAGAAAATGATATATTCTTCTTGAGAAAAAAATGAATGGGAAATAGTAGAGTTTTGCTATAAAATATAAGCTGTTAGAATTTAAGTTCTCAAGTAGACTATGCTCCTTTAATCACTCTGCTTTTGATACATCTTAATAATCATACATCTTAAATGGTCAACTGTTAACAAATAATGATGAGTGATGTACACTATGAGACAACTTTAAATATTTAACTTGTAAATCCAGTGAGGGATCTTGGTTCTTTATTCAAAACTAGATTCTTCTCTTGCTCTTATCCATCCGTTTTTTCTTTGTCTGTTTTTCATATGAATAAAGTTTTAGAGAAACTTCTGCCTCTGTGACATTCAATCTTATTGGACCTATTGTGAACTCTGTTTAAACATATCAGTTTGAATATGATCTTCTTTTAGCGGTGTCCATATATTCTAGCTAATTAACTATGTAATTTTGACTCTTTAAGTAATAAAAAACAAGACTTCCGTAAGTGACTAAAAAGAATAACTTTTAAACAATTGTTGGTTTCTTAAGGCAACCTTAGAGAAGAGAGGTGATAAAAATTAAATGTTCAGTGACATTTTACCAACATGAAAGTTAACCTTTGACCTCATCTTAGTGTTGATATCTTAGAATCAAACCTTAAGACAAGTGTAATTCATTTATTTGAAAGAGTCTCAAAAGTGGGGAAATGATTCAGACAAAAGAAAATGGCCAAAAAGTAGTCCATTATTATGTTGGGTTTTATAAATGGCCACTAAAATTAATCTTGTGAGGGAAATAACACAAAACGCAATCCTAAAACTTATTGTTCTAGACTTCTAGAGAAGTATTCCTCAAAGGTTTATGCTAGAGAGTGTTAACCCAACACTTGTCTGCTCCTGACTCTTGCAGACTTCTGGAAATGCTCTCAGGTACACTGTTTCAGATGTTTGGCAGCTGGAAAGCAACTGGCATTAAACCTTGAAATGATAAGAATGACTGGAGGGATAAAGGAGGGACACTGTCAGTAAAAGCCACAAGTTTACGCTAAGGAGTATTTGGTGTACTTGTATTTGTAATATTAAAAGAGGGTGAGGTGTATGTATATATGATAAAGAATTGGTTTAAATACATGATAAGGATTTATATATCAAGGCTTATTTTTCTCTCTTTCATTTTCTAACTCTGGAGAGTGGAAAGTTAATTCCCAAAGGCCAGAGCTGGAGTTGTATATCACAGACACACATTTTACAAGTGAAAAATATGTCATGCTTTATCAATTCCTTCCTGTCATAGCTTGCCTTTTTCTTGAACCAACGGTTTATTTTTTAGATGTCTAAAGCTATTTTCTTTCTTAGAGTGAAGTAAAGTTCTAATTTTTTCACTCGTGAAAAAATTTTTTACAAGTAAAAATTTGACATTTTTAAATTAATCAGTGAATGGAAGACTCTAGGTTCAAGTTGCAAGAATATATTCACAAAGTGTACATTTCAACACGATCATTTTTCAAAATTATGAGTGTAACACTCTTCATGGCCCATTACTTAAGCAAAATATAATTAGTCAATTTCACTTAGTGCTATGAGAGAAACAGGAAATATATAATCAGCTTTTTAAGTATTTGTTCATTAGATAATTATAAAAATGATAAATATTTTGATGTTTTATACAAAGTAGTATAACATTTGATTTGTTTTTCAAATTAAACATCTTGATTGTCTTAAAAATAAAAAAAATATATACATTTTTTGCACACTGAAAAATCTTTTCAGGCCCCTTTTGTTTGTTTTCTACTGCTATCATTGTTTTGGCGATGTAGTTTCACTGGCTAGGAGGACTTTGATAACTCCTTTAAATATTTTTCCTTAAAAAACACTCCTTTTATAGTAAACATAAAAATATTTTGAGGTTTTTCTCTATGGAATTCTGTTCAAATATGTTTCATTTTTTAATATGTTCTAACATGATCCAGTAACAGAAGAGCCAATTATTTTCTTTTTGATAATGCTTATATTTTGTCATGATCAAATGTTTCAAGCATTCTTTAAAATATCCTGATACTGCATCATCACAATAACAATTAGTTGTTATAAATAACTTTATTACTATTGGTAAGCTTTTATAAAAACCAGTGTATTTTAAATTATTTTGAAACATTCATCTGCACTCAGAAATTGATTTTTTCTGTAAGAAAGTTAATTATATTTTTAGCAATTATAAGTCTACTTACAGACATAGTCTAGTGTTCTACATGCCCTGACTTTGAATTCTGAAGTAAAATCAATTACTTAAAGTATTATCGAGAAGTAAGTTAAGTCCTGTGAACATAAATATAATATATACATAATTTGGGCTCTCAAGTCCTGAGAAATAGTTTGTTGTCGTTATTTCACTGATTATTTAATTATACTATTCTCTAGTGGGAAACATCCAATATTTTTATTATCAATGTTCAAGAATAGCCAAAAGTAAAATATCTCAAGTGGGCAGAAAGTGAAGAAACTAAATTTGATAACCAAAAATTGACTTCACATTCCAGGATATGATCAAATTTATACCCACATCATCATTCATTGATCCTCTTGGTTATCTTGTAGTCAATATTTGGGGTAAAAATTACATAATTGTGTGCCTGTATAATTCCATATATATATATGTATATATATATATATATATATACACACACACAAACATAAATATTTGCTAGGCTTATAAAAATATAGCACTGTTAATAAAAGGTTTTTTTCAATTTATCTGATTTTTAAATTGCAGTATTTTTTCCCAATATTCCAATATTCTTCTGAATTGAATGAACTATATATTACTTCATAAAAATTATCATTTCAGTCAAATTTTCATTAAGGTCATAAGTCTCAGGATAGTGAGAACAACAACCTGGAGTATTTATCAATAGAATTACAACTGGAAAAGATATACCTGGAGATTTTAAATTCAGCATCTGACCATCACAAGAAGTAGAAGCTGAACAAATATAGCATTTTCTGTGACTGAACAACATGAAAGTGTGCCCTCTCCTGTTGAGAAGTGAGTACTTGGGATCATATATGGGATTGTACTGTACCTTAGGTGAGGGAAACTTCAGAATAACGGAATGACTGCAGGCTCCATAGGCACTATCTACATAATAATAGCACGTCACCTTTTCCAAAGCTGTTTCTTAATTATCTCTAAAACACATAACAAATCCCTTACTCATGCATGTGTATGCTCATGCACACACATAAGTCCAATAGCTGCCAGTCATCACTAAGTATCTGATCTGTAATATTATTTTACTTTCACTTTTAAATACATACTGCTCTGCAAAACCACTTAGAAAAGCTTTATCATTGCTGTTTACTTACCAAACTATTATGAAATCCATGCTTGTGGCAGAAGTAATATTTCTGGATATTCTCAAATTCCAAACCCCTGGGATTCCAGAATGGTGTTAAAGTCCCAAAAAAGAAATGAAAGAATTATATTTACCAAACTTGTGTCACAATTTATTGCTTGTGCTTCAAAGCAGTTCCTCCCCAATTTAAAAGTTTAAAGAATAATTTCCACATGTGCCATGAGAGACAAATCAATATTGGCTGTTGGTTTAGAAGAATGTGGAGAGGTTCCAAAAAGCAATCTCAAAAAGTACCCTACTATCAAATGTATGGAATGAAAAAGATGTATTTAGACCTGGAATTTAAATAATAAAAAGTATGGACATCAATGAGATATTTTCCAAATGCATCCCTACTTCTCTGAGTGTGCTGAGCAACACTCAGCAGTTGAGCAGCACTCAGCACTTAGCTCTCTCAGGTTAAGACTTCTTCACATAACCATTTCCACAACCAAAATTGACTTTAAATACAAAAAAATTCCAGTAATCAATACTTCCACAAACCTCTAAAATGATAAAAGAAACTTAATATTACAATTCTTATTCCATGTTTTCTTAAGATGTTTAAAGTATTTTTAAAATCATGTAATAAAGATGATATTATATTCACTAGAACTATAGTTTTAAGTATGTGGCAGGTCTAGAATGGAGTTTTTCACTTGTTTGGCAATTTCACATGAGTATAAAGATGAAAGAAAGGAGTATTTTAAATTCTAAAAATGACTGCAAATGAGTGACCAATAATTGGGTTTACCAAAAAGGTAGAACATCACCTAGCCACCTACATGTACCCATTTGTATATGAGAAAGACTAGGGAGGGTACGAGGTAATTAGAACTGTTGTAAGTGTAGAATTGCCACGTCCACAAGGAGATGGGAAGGGAGTGATATAAGTATGCCAAATTATATTGCTGAGATGTGGTACCTGTGACCAACTTAGGTATTTCCATCTTAGTGAAGCTTTAAATGACCAAATGTTTAAGACAGAGCTTGGCTTGTATAAGCTGAAGCTTGGGAGGATCTGTCAACATGAAGTTTAGGGCCATTTCATATTCAATTATTACTACGTTTGAGGTTCACTGGAGAAATCTTTAAAAGCAGGGTATGAAAAAAATGAAGTAGAGAGTATTTGAAAAAAAAAATATCCAACTCAGATATAAGTCTAACAAAAACGTATACAGGATCTGTATGAGGAAAACTACAAAGCTCTGATGAACAAAATCAAAGAATAACTATATAACACATGTACTCGCTATCGAATTGGTATTAACTGATCAATATGTATGTGCACATATAGTAGTAATATTCATCAAGTGTTGGGCAGGTCAGAAAGGAGAGAAGAGGATGGGTATATTCACACCTAAAGGATGCAGTGTGCACCATCTGTGGGATGGACAAGCTCTGACTCAGATCGGGCGAAGGCAATATATGTAACCTAAATATTTGTACCCCTGTAATATGCTGAAATAAAAAAAAGAATAACTAAGTAAATGGAAACATATTCCATGTTCATGGGTAGTAAAACTCAATATTGATAAGATGTCAGTTCTTCCCAATTTCATCTATGGATTCCACACAATCATAACCAGAATCACATCAAGTTATTTTGAGAATATCAACAACCTTATTCTAAAGTTTATATGGAGAGGCAGAAGACCCAGAATAGCCAACACAATATTGTAGGAGAAAAGCAAAGTTGGAGAACTCACACTACCTTACTTCAAGACTTATTATAAAGGTACAGTTACTAAGACATTGTCTATTGGAAAAAATGAATAGATAAATGGGACAGAATAGAGAGCCCAGAAACAGACCCATATAGATGTAGTCAACTGATATTTGACAGAGGAACAAAAGGCATACAATGGAGCAAGGATGATCTTTTCAACAAATGATGCTGAAGGGAATAGTCAGGCACAGGCAAAAAACGAAACAAAACAAGAGAACCTAGACACAGACACAGACCTTATATACCCTTCATAAAAATTAACTCAAAATGGATCAAAGACTTAAACGTAAAATGCAAAACTATAAAACTCCTGGAAGATAACATAGGAGAAAGCTTAGATGACTTTGGTTATGGTAATGACTTTTTATATATAACATCAATGACATAATTCATGAAACAAATAATTGATAACTAGACTTCATTAAAATTATAAACTTTTGTTCTGCAAAAGATAATGTTAAGGGAATGAGAAGACAAGGTACAGACTGAAAGAAAATATTTGCAAAGATACAACTTATAAGAGACTATCAAGCCATGAAAAGGTATGTAAAACTAGTGAAATCTGAATAAGGTCTGTGGATTATACCAACTGTGTCAACTTCCAATTTTTAACATTGTACTATCATTATGTAAGACCTTACCATTGAGGGAAACTGGAAGATAGGTGCACAGGACCTCTCTGCATTATTTTTGTAACTTCTTGCGAATCTATAATTATTTAAAAATAATAAAAAATGTAAATGCTCCTGGCACATTGTTAGTGTCCAATAAATATTATATAGTTTTATTAAAAAAAAGATATGAAAGAAATGTACATGCTTATTACTAAGTGAAAGAAGCCAATCTACAAATGTTACATACTGTGTGATTACCACTACATGACATTCTAGAAATGTAAAACTATGGTCATAGTACAAGAGCAGTGGGTGCTAGGGGTAGAGGTATGGGGGAGGGATGAATATCAAGAGCACATAGGATTTTTAGAGTAGTGAAACTACTTTGTATGTTACTGTAATGATAGGTCATTATGCATTTTTCCAAGCCCATAGAATGTACAATAAAAAGAGTAGACCCTAATGTAAACCATGGACTTTGGGCAATCATGATGTATCAATATAGGTTCATCAATTATAACAAAAATACCACTCTGGTGTGGGTGGTGTTGTTGATAATGGATGAGGCTATGAATGTGTGGGTGCAGCAGATATGTGGGATATCTCTGTATCTTCTGGGTGCTTCCTGGTAATAAATTTGCCTTTTTCCCTCCCTCATTTCTGACTTATAAATTCACTGAAGAACATGGGGTCTAGATGCTGTTAGGCATTGGGTGAGCTTTGAGTTAAACAGGATTGAAAACCTTAAAATTCCAATTCCCTAAATTTCAACTAACAGAGATCTAAAAGTTGTAGAAATTGACAAAGATATAGTTGATAGATACAAAAGGGGTAATCAAAAGAACAAGATTAAATAGTTATTGGAAAAAAGTAAAGCCATTTTATAGTTTTGTTCCTAAAGAATTTAACATTTTGTTACAAATGTTTTATTTTATTACTTGAAAGTCAGTTGCCCACATAGCATTTATGTTATATCCTGACTTAAGTAGAGATTTGAATGACTAGAATCCTCTATCCTCACATCATTTTTCAAGTATGAGAATTTATCAAAAAATGAGTACCTCATTAATAGCAAATAGTTAACCACCCTTCTAATTAGTATACTGATCTATACATTCATAAAATATAATGTACACAAAACCTATTTACTTAACCTTCGGAGCTCTTCCTCTTTTAACACTCTAGAAATTTCCAACTCTTTTAGGAAGAAAATCCCCAGAGCACACTGAAAATATGAAACAAAAACTTCACTTTTTGGTGAAGAGAATGTTTGCCATTCTGAGAGCACACTTCAGGAACTGGCTACATTTCAAAAAACAATGGAAAAAGGATAGAAGAAGAACAGCCACTAGGCATAATTGAAATGATAAAAGTGTGTCTTCTTTTGTAGAAGTTATTAATGAAATGTTTTCTGCAAAGCTTTCAAAGAGAGTTAGCACTATTAAACTTATTTTGTCTTTAAAAAAAATTTAGACAACTCCTTCAGTAAATGATCCATAAGAACATAAAAACCAATTCCTGGGTTTGGTTCCAATAGTATCTGTGTTCCAATGGTATTTACTATACTCCCCTAGTTTGTGTTGATTGCAATATCATAAGCACTAACATCCCACACTACCAATTTGAAATTTGAAATCCAGATTCAAATTGATATCTCACTTGGAAGTTTAAGACATCTCAAACTAGTCATCCTTAAATCAAACTTGTGAGTGAGCCTTATCTTCAAAAATATGTCAGAATTTTCCATTCTATATCTTAGCACAAATTACTTCACCATCCACTCTGTTATGGAAGAAAACAAATCTTGAAATTGTCTCTGCTTAACATATCTCTCTTTCTCACATATATTCCATCTGTCATAAAGTAATAACAATTTAACACCTAAACCTTGTGAAATACATCTACATTTCTTTATTTCCACTGGTATAGTCCAAACTTTTATTATTTTTTTATTATTTTTTATTTAACAAAATTTGAGCAAAAACCAGAATTTATTTTATTTTATTTTTTAGGATATATTTTGAGTATTTTTAAATTATTTTTTATTTCAGCATATTATGGGGGTATAAATGTTAAGGTTACATATATTGCCCATGCCCACCCCTCTAGAATTTATTATTTTTGACCCTTTAGTTAATTAATCTCCCTACATCCACTAGGATGTGCTTTGCTCAATCTGTTTCAACATACAGTCATGCTGATAGTTTCAAAATATAAATTTCATTATAGCACTATCATGTGTAAGTGTATACAGTAGTTCTCATTGTTCTTAGGAGAAAGACTAAAACAATCGTCATGGCCAAAATGGCCTTGTATAATCTGGTTCCTTTTTGCTCTCACCAATACCATCTAGTACCATGCTCTCTTTGGTCTAATTTTGATGACTTTCTTTCCATTTCTTGAATATTGCCCCATCATCTGGACAATAAACATGCTATTTCCTTTCCCTAGAATGTCCCTCTCCAAGAGCTGTCATCTTTATGTAATTAATCCATGTTCTTCCTTCACATCTCAACTCAATAATCACTTATTTTTGAAAGATTTCTTTGGCCGCCATGACTACTATTACATATTTTATGACATTGGCTAACTTTCTTTTTCTCATAAGTTTCTTTTCCATATTTACTGTGATTGTATTGTATATTTATTTGGGGTTCTTTTATTAATATCTGACTGAACTTCAATTAATTGTCGATTCCTGAAGAGAGGGACCATGACTTATTACTATATCCCAAAACTTAAGTCAAAGCCTGACAAGGATATGTATTCAATTAATTGCAAAAATTTGACTAATTAAGTGAATGAATGGCAGTTATTTTCAGGGTTTTTAGCCATTTGAGAGATTCATGTATGTATTGCTTCTCCAAATTGCCATTATTGCTCCACAGATCTTTTCTGACATCTTTCTACACGTGTAATTGAACAATTATAGAATGTATTCAGCCATTAAATATAAAATGTTTGATTTCAAATCAAAAATTTAGTTTATTATATCTCAAACAAGAAGCAGTACAGTTAATCAAAGTATGCACCTAAACTATCCACACAGTGTTGCCATCTTAACAGTAGCTTGTTTATGCCAGCAGTGAAGAAGCCTGGAGAGAGAGTGATGATGAAATCGTGAAAGGCATTTTCAATAGTTTGTTGAGAATTGAATATTTTTCCTTACAAGAAGTGGTCCAAAGCCCAGAAGAAATGGTAGTCAGTTGGCACAAGATCTGGTGAATACACTGGATGCCAGAGAGTTTCCAAGTCCAGACTCTGTATGTTGAGCAGCGTTGTTTGTGTGACATGTGGTCAAGCGTTGTCTTACAAGAGGATTGGGCTGTCTCTATTGACCAATCTTGGCTGCTTAATCACAGGCATCCTCATCATTTTCTCAAATTGGTTGCAATAGACATACACTGTAATCAACTGACCAGGTTTTATGAAGCTGTGGTGAATACCAGCACTGGACCACCAAACAAACACCATTAGCTTTTTTATGGTGAATATTTGGTTACGGACTGTGTTTTGGCACTTCGTCTTTAACCTACCATTGTGCTGAACACTTGCAATTGTCAAAAAGGATCCATTTGTCATCCCATGTAATAATACGGTATAGAAATGGTTCATCTTTATGTCTTGACAGCAAAGAAAGGCAAGCTTTGAGATGATTTCTCTTCTGATGCTCATTTATTTTATATGGAACCCATCTATCCAGCTTCTTTACGTTGCCAATTTGTTTCTAATGGTCCAATAGTGTAGGAATAGTAACATTAAACCTTGCTGCTAATTCACTCATAGATTGAGATGGATTTGCTTCCACTGCAGCTTTCAGCTCATAATTATCCATCTTGGTCTCAGGTCGCCCATGTGGCTCATTTTCAAGATTAAAATCACCAGAATGAAATTTCTCAAACCATTGATGTACTGTGCATTCATTAGCCACATCCTTCCCAAACACTTAGATTTGATATTTCAAGCTGTCTGTGCTGCATTGATTCCACAACAGAACTCATATTCGAAAACAACATGAATTTTTAGCTTATCCATGGTTTCACAAAAATTGCTCTAAAATATTTTTGGAAGATAATCACAAGCCAAACCCTGTGTTTGAAACACAGGGTTTCAAACCCTGGATGTACCTTCACAATAAATATAGAGCAAGAACCGTCAACATGAAATGTCAGAGATATCAACTGTCAAACTTAGTGCCTAAGGAAATTGGACATTTCATATTTAATAATCATAATAGTATAGATCTTGACATCAAACTATCTGTTCATAAAATGTAAGTAGACATTAATAATTAGATCTAATATTCATTTAACACTTACTATGTGCCAGGCATTGTGCTGAGTGTTTTATAAAGTCTATTTGCTTTATATCTCACAATACCACAATGAGAGTATTATTATGCCCATTATAAAATTGAGAACACTGAGGCACAGAGAAGTTAAGACACTTAGCAATGTTTACACCTTTTGCAAATGATGGATTCCTACTCTTAAATATTATGCTATTTTATATATATATATAATTTTTTCCTTCAAATTATACCCTCGTCTCCACTGTCCTTCAGGGTCACCAATTAGAGGTGACTGAACAATGCACCAGTTCACTTCCTGCTTCTTGGAGATATGGAGCAAAATCTTTGTAAAACAGGTTCAGATATTTTTATTTTTAGTTGATTGTTCATATAAAGTCCGCCACTATGTGTTAAGATGCATGTAGCAATGAGGCCTCCACAGGGAAGTTGCATAACTTGTTCACAAATATCCAGGGACTGATTGAGCCTGGTCTCAAATATAATTTTCCTACTAATAATGGAAGCAGTGGATTTAGGAAGTTTACACCCTGAAAATAAACTGGCTAGGGTGATGAAAGTTTTGTAGGCATGAAAAGAAAAATAAATATTAATGAAGAGGGTTAAGAAAAAAACACAGACATAGAATATTAATTTAGTCACATGGAATTATTGTACCTAACCCCATTCCATACCCCAAATCAACTAATCAATTTGTGTTTTGAGTTTCAGAGATTTCTAGAAAATGAAAAATATATAAAATACATAAGCTATACATTTGCTTGATACCTCACCTACCATGGATTAAAGAAAACAAATTTATTCTATTTACATTTCACTATTCTTTTATTTTTGCATCCTTTATTGCTCCTAATGTCAAAGGCATTTTTCGGATTTTTGTCACCCTAGCAGCCATCGTCACTTTGCTTCGCTTTTTGTTAGAGAAACACACTTTGCCAATCCTGAAACTACACATTAGCACCATAGAACATGGGATGGGCATGTGCCCAAGGCCTCACGAAGAGTTGGGCTCAAAATTTGATACACAACTCAGTAAGGTCCAATCAACTAACTTTCGAGTTTTCACTTAAGCAAACAAGAGGAAGCGCTATCTTTGCCATTAGACTTGAATTTGGGAAGCTGTAACTCTGGACTTTCTAAGGCCTGTAGCACAAGGAAAGAGAATACCTTGAGAGTAATATCAATGGGAGAAACACACTACCTGAAGCTGTGTGAATCTTCAGTCATGATGACACAGAGGCCTATGAATCCAGCTTTAGTAATACACTGGAATTTTCTGTTACATGAGATAATAATTTCTTCCTCCTTTTATCATTTGCTTACATCATTCTGAGTTGAGGTGCTTCTTATAACCAAAATTTGGCTATATAATTATTCCAAAGCAATTTTAGCTGAAGTTCTAGAGATTTAGGCAGTTAATATTATTACTTCATTTTTTTTTACTCTTCTAGAAAAGATTAGTTATTACTATAAATTCTTGTTCTAGTCTGAAATATCTTTATATAATTAGAATGTTCAGTGATTTTTCCTGCAAATTTCATAAATTAAAATGAACTTGAAAAATCCATTATTTAAGTAGACAAATCCAGTATTCATATATTCTTTAAGAGTAATTTAAAAATGATACAAATTTCCTTAATAAATATAATTCATATCTTATGAGATAAACAATCTTGAGTCATTCATTTGTTGGGCAGAATTCCTTACGATTTTAATTTTATTTTATTAGATTTTTCTATTTTCCTCAGAAGGAAAAGGTTAGACAAATTATATAATGCAAAAGGAATCTTTGTGATAAAATTCCCTGAACTGAAGAAAAAATTCCCACATACACAAACCAAAGTATATAATTAATTTCTAGACTCTTTTTTAAGGTGGAGATACATGTACTGTTATTATGCTTTAATTTTTGAATAGTTTAAATAATGCTTAAGAATCCAAAAATAATGTCTTCTCATTTTCTACACACAGTTGCCCCTACTTAAAATCAGGTGACAAACATGTTAATATTTGTTGATACTGATTCATCTGGCAACATTGGTAAATCTGGTTATAATGATAATTACCCAGAATAAGATCTTGTGCACTTAACACATTTTCACCGAATTATACATGTTTTCAATTTAAACAATACAATCAATTTAAGTTACTAATTTTAAATAAGTACCTTATAAGAAGTGAAATAACTGCCGCCCAGAAGATGGCAGATGAGAAACACCGCCAGACAGAGTGTCTCTGAAGAAAAGACAGATTCTAGCAGAAATTAGAACAAAGAAGCAAGAAGACGAGCCTACATCGGATGAGGGTCGGCAGGAGGAGTACCTGAGACCACGGGAGACTCCATGGGAGGAGGTCGCGGAGGAGAACTGGAGGCTGGGACCCCCGGAGCAGCCCGGAGACCAGCGGGAAGGGTAGGTGGATCTGCCATTTCCCTTCTCCTGCATCCCAGACTGCTGGTGGGCTCCCCAGCAAGCAGAGGGACCTGCGGACACCGGCCCAGCGACAACCGCCTCCAGTGAGCGGTAAGCCAGTAGCGGACGTGGCACCAGGCTCCCAACTCCCTCGGGGCACCTCCCTGTGCACAGACCCGAGCCGCGCGACAGACGCCATATTGCCTCCTCCTCCCCTCCCCCGACCCTACCCACGGCTGCCCAGAGAGACAGAGAGACAATATAGCCACCAGCCGGAGGCACCTTCAGGGAACGGGACCTTCGCTTTTGGGGCCCTACAACAGCTGACTAAGGGGAACTCAGACTGTGAGCTCTCTGCCCGCCAGCCCTACCAGGTGCTGCTGGCACGGTGATCCCAGGAGAACCGGGCAGAGCCTGAGGTTGAGAGACATAGACCCAGCTTGGGCTCCCTGTGGGTGAATGGGGACAGGCACTCGTCTCCCTGGTGGGGACAAAGTTTGAACTCTGGGACCCAGAGGTCAGACCTGCAGACCAAATCCCGTTCACCAAGGCCTCGCATTGCCCGGGGCACAGAAGGGATATACGTGAACAGCCTGCTGAGGTGTGTGTGCCTTCAGGGGCAGATCAGCGTCCTAGAGGGCAACCTTCCCCCCAAAGGGAGGCCATGCACCCAGCCCAGGTGGCATTCCTGTGCAGGGAACCTCCTGGCGGGCATCACAGCAAGGAGAGGCCTGGTGGTGTGTGGTCTGGCCTGCTGACAGAGGCTCAGGAGTAGCCGTGGACATGGGGACGGTGGAAAGAGGCCAGGCCCGCTCCAGACTGCGGGTCTAGGACAGCCCCACCCCCACACACAGACTCTCTGACTGAGCGGGGCCATTCCAGCTCCTCCCTGTCAGCTTTGCCTGGAAGCAGAGAACAGAACTTTGACCCCTGCTAATGACATTGGTGGTGCCTGAGGGTGGGCTTACCCAACTCAGCTCCGCACAGACTCTCTCCTAGACCAGCCCTCACTAAAGGGGAGAAAAGGACACACCTGGAAGTCCCAGGGCCCCACTCACCACCTAAGGCACTAGAGGTCTCTCTTCAGGAACAAGAGCTAATAACAGGACACAAAAACAACAGCGTAGCCTGTTCCTCCAAGCAAGCGCCACATACTGACAGGGAAAGCATCCTGCACACCCTTTTCACGACACCTACTGACTCATTATACAGGGAGTGGTTGAATCTCACCCACAGACACCACCTACCGGCTCAGAAACTAAACAAGGCATGTGAATACCCAAACAAAAACCTAAAGAAAAGAAACAACAACTGATCGACATGGGAAGAAATCAGCGAAGGAACTCAGGAAATATGAAGAACCAATCGGAAAACACACCCCCAAAGAGGAGCCCCAGCCCCCTAGAAACGGACATCTACCAAAATCAGGCAACCAAAATGACAGAAGAGGAATATCGTATGTGGATCATAAGAACACTCACTGACCTGCAAGAACAACTCAATAACCAGCAGAAAGAAACCACAAAAGCCTCCAGGATCTAGAAAAAAAGTTCACTAAAGAAATAGACACAATGAAGAAAAGTTTAACTGAACTCCTGGAAATGAAGAATCAAGTCAGGGAACTACAGAATACAGTGGAAAGTCTCAAGAACAGGGTAGACCAAACAGAAGAAAGAATCTCAGAGATTGAAGACAACAC
>VSMD01021579.1:0-84624 GCA_008750895.1 Mirza zaza
TCCAGAAGCAACGCTCTAGTTACCCAAGATAGCATCAGGCCACCCAGCTTTCCTTCTGTGACTAAGGCACGTACACAATAATGGTGGCTTTAGCTAAAATAGCCAGTGAATCAACAATAGCAATAACTACCCAAAGAATTCCATGAAAGGTGGACTACGCTCAGAGTTGAGATGACAACACATTCATGAAGAGCTACAAGATTTTTCCAATCAAGTATGGAAGTTTTATCTACTTCCTCCTTCCTGCCATTAACCTCAGGCATTTCAATAAACACCTTCCCCAAGGAATTCAGAGAAAACACAAAATCATTAATACATTTGAGTCCTAAATATAAGCAGAATTGAGAACTCCAGTGAGAAAAACAAAATGCAGGATGATCTAGAACTCCCCAACAACGTTTGTTCATTCAGATCCTTGACAAAAATTTTTTCTAAACATTCCCTAAATTCCGAATGTACTCACAAGATTTCTAGGTGTGACTATTGATACGTGCTGATTTAGTCAAGGACTAAACGTTGAATAGAAGCTAAAGTTGGAGGAAGAATGGAAATAAATCCAAGAAACAGGGTTCTCTTTATAGCTACCCTGGGAAGGCTGTTCCTATTCATTTAATTAAGCTACAGGATTAATTTAGGTAAGCCTCTCCTGATTCATTCCTTACTCACACAAGGAACCCAGCATGAGCCTAAGCTGAGTTCACTCTAGGACTCAGCATGTCCAGACATGTCACAAGGATCTAGGGGTCGATGGGGGTGTCCAGCAGAGACTGACTTGTGAGCAGGATAGAAGAACCTCCTGGGAAAGAATCCCCTTCAGGAAAGAGAGTTCTAAGGTGAACAAGTTTGATACAAGGACAGCAGTCTAGAGTATAGGGAGGTGGGGGGCCTCTTGGAGACTGAGAGGACCCCAAATTCCTTCTGTTTTTGAGACTCCTGAAATATAACATTAAGAAATACCAAAACTGGGTTGTAAAAACAGACGTATTTTGCACATTTACATTTAACATATTCATGTTTTTAACACCAACACAAAGGCACATTGCAAGTAATGTGTTATTCACAAGATTGTTAAAGGGTTTATAAGTATTACTGAATCATATAATTCACTACAGTGATGTGACGCAGACAGGGACACGAGGAAAAGGCTGCATGGTAAGTGCTGTCTTCTCTGGGATGGTAGGAATGACCTCACTTGGAGTCACGCCATCGCTGGCTTGTATCTGTCCCTCGGAGTGGCCTCCTTCTCAGTCCTCACTGACCCAGCCTGAATCTGAAGAGAGCAAGTAGAAACCACAAGAGCTCTTTATCCATGAGCTCTGAGAGACGCTGAGCAGGCAGACCTTCTGGTGCCAGCAACTTCTTCAGCAGCTTTATCGAGTCTGGCAACCACAGGAGTCGGCCCAGACATTATCGCCTTGACCAGGCGTCAGGAAGCCTTGGCGCAGGGGTTGCTGGGCCATCACTGCAGTGGAAGCGCCTTTGGCCAATATCGGCAGGGGCTACGTCTTCCAGGCGTATTGACAGCAGAGTTGTCGCCAGTACTGGTTGTAAGAAAGATCACCAAATTAGAGCCACGGTGGCAGGAAAATTTTGGTAGCCATGGGATAAGCAGGGGGCTCTTGCTCCATCAATTAATCCTTCCCTGTCCTCTCCCTTGGGAGCTAGCCTCCCCCCTGAGAGCCCACATTCTGAGTCTCCATGGCTGATTTCATAGGGGCAGACTACCCAGAAAATCACTGGCTGCCATGGGGTGAGTAAGGCTACTTAATTCTGGGGTTCAGGCCGGGCGCAGTGGCTCACGCCTATAATCCTAGCACTCTGGGAGGCCGAGGCGGGTGGATGGCTCAAGGTCAGGAGTTCAAAACCAGCCTGAGCGGGACCTCATCTCTACTAAAATTAGAAAGAAACTAACTGACCAACTAAAAATATATATACAAAAAAATTAGCTGGGCATGGTGGCACATGCTTATAGTCCCAGCTACTCGGGAGACTGAGGCAGTAGTATCGCTTGAGCCCAGGAGATTGAGGTTGCTGTGAGCTAGGCTGACGCCACGGCACTCACTCTAGCCTGGGCAACAAAGTGAGACTCTGTCTCAAAAAAAAAAAAAAGAAATTCTGGGGTTCAGTATTAAGAAGCCCACATGGCTATAGATATTCTCCAATATAAGCTTTATCAGTAATTATAAATGTTTTGTAATTCTGACTCTATACGCTGGCTCTCTTGTCTTACATCTAGATTGGTTCATCACTCAGGAAAGAGAGTGTTATTTACTGATTCTCCAAAACACTCATGAATCATCATCGTTGTCATCATCACGATCCCCAAGTCCTATTATATTTTTTGGCCCTAACAGACATCTAAAAATATATTTGAAGTAATGAATAAATGAGAAAATATGTAATATTCACCCCCCAGGACCACATCAGTAATATCTGGCTAGAATTTGAGGGGTACATAATGAGAAAAACGTATATTTAGAGAAAAATTGTTTGATGATTATTACTACAGTGACTCAGTTTTTACCTGAAGGCTTGTATACCCCAGGAAATATAGCTTATTTATGTATTAATCCATACTTTCAAGAAACACTTTTTTGAGCATTTAACGTGCACCAGGCATGATAGAAAGAAAATCCTTTTCCTTAAGTGTTTCTTACTGTAGTTGGGTAGGCAGACCTGGGTGAGAGTAACTGAAATTCAATGTGGCAAATGATTTATAAACATTGTAAACCAGTTACTATAGTAGCATAGAGGAGGTAACACTTACTTCTGCCTCTCAAAAGAGTTGAGAAAGTTTCAGAAAGCTGAAGATCAAAAAATATCAACCAAGTTCTATTGATTCATAATATGGAAAAGAAAGAAAGGCTTGGGATTGAGTAAACCACGAGTTAACTGGCAGTTCTTCTTGAAGCCAGCAAATGGAACAGACCTCTCAGTTCCAATGAACCAGTGACCCATTCATTCTATAAGTATTAATATTAGTTGAGAGTCTAGTAGGTGCAAAGAACTACCCAATGCCTGTGCAAATAATATGGAAAAAGAACCAAGACATCTGGAACTAGCTGTGAAAGGGGAGCATAGACTTTTCCTGGCTATTGTCTCAGGACTAAGCTGTCACTCCCCTGCTCTGTGCTTGGAGGACATTTCCTTTCTACAGTGATTCCTGCGGAAAGGGGAAAAACAAGGAATTTGAGCTTCCACTCAGACTTGAACTTATGAGCCTGGACGTTTTAAGGAAGAGGATCAAATCCAGAAAAATCACAGATCAAACTTTTGAGCAATATTCTGTATTATTGACAGAAGAATATAAAATTACCTTTGGACAAGGATTCATTTGCTCCGGAAATCTCAATTGTCATGAAAATGACCACCACAACCAACGAGGCACTCACTGGCAGAGATGTTGATAGCGCACGATCCTTTCTCTCTGGCTGTAGTTAATAAGATAAAGAGTGGCCAACTAGGACAAATCAATCTCTCTATAGAACTAGAATTGGGACTAAGAGACACTTGCAAACTGATGGTGGCTACCTCAACTGAAATAATACAAAGTTGGACACTACGCGACCGTCTTTCCACCTTGTGCGCATGGATGAGAAAAGGCCAGTTGGGAAGAGAGGAAGCAGATCCACAGTGAGAAAGAACACAGATGCCACTCATTTCTGGAGAATTAAGTCCCTGTGTAATAGCTTTGCCTCCTGCTCTTGGGTCCTGTTGTCCTCTAATAAATCCTCCATACCTGCTTTTTTGCTTAAGTTTATTTAGCAGAATCTTCTTATTCATCACTGTAAGAACCTTAGACTTAAAAAAAATTGAACAGAGGACCTCTTCAGGGATGTATGGCTTATAAGTCTCCAGTTGACTTGCATGGTCCTATAAAGTCTATTTCATTGTGGGGAGACTCGCTACGTATAAACTTAGACACTTCATCCTACAAACGATTGCTTCTTCTTAGAAATGCAGTTGCTCAAGCAGCTTGGCTGCTGAGGCCTCAAGATGATGGCAGGGATATACACACATGGGTGTTACTTCCAACAGAAAACTGCAGACAGACTTGACAGAGTGCAGCCATGCTTGCCCTGGACTGCACTGATTGTACCCTATATGCGCTGTTATGCCAACACATTGGAGGAAACAAACTGATGTTCAATTATCATGTGGTTTTGAGTACAGAGGCCACCTTCTGTGGGTTGGAAGTTGCATTTTTTCCTGATAGAAATAGAAGTTTCCAGAACCTGTCATATTGGAATGGGCAGATCCAGGCCAGAAAGAAAAGACTCGGAAGGCAAGGAACTTTTTGCGGTTTGAGATATTTGGGGACATGATGCCTGCGGCTCAGCAGAAGGGGGACATTCTTGAGGTCCTTCTCCCACTGTGGGAAGAAGAAGGCTGACCTCCACCACTGTGAGGCAGGCCAGAAACTATGCTGGCTTCAGCCGGTGGACTCTGAGAACAGTCATACCTGATATCAGTTTTCCATTTCTCTGCATTGTAATGTCCTTGTGATAACGAAGCCTTCAGTAAAGCTGTGTATTACACCCCAGGCTTGGCTTAGCTGCAAGTAAAGGAAGGATCTATGTGGAGTGGGAAAGGGGCCATGGGCTTTCCTCATCCTGAGGTCGGCTTCATGATAGCAGCATTGATTGAAGAGAGGTAAAATGTTTTGGAACCACAGAAAGTGGCCGGCAGGAAAGTGAATATTGGCCCATGGTAGAGTGGAGTTCGCCAGTCTGGAATCAGACAAAGTAGAGGCACAGGTATGGTGTGATCTGGGAACCAACATGAAAAAAACCCTTCTCTACCCATCTCTTCCCAGAGAACTGGCTAGGTGCTCAACAAAACCATTTCCTCCTCCCGAGCACAGGGAAGACTACATCTTCCAGCCACTTAGCAATGGCCAAAGATGATGAGGGCCACATTAGACACTATAATCTCCACGGCATCCTCCACTTGATCTGTCTTGGTTTGCTGGTCAGCTCAATTCGGACGCTACACAGAGGACTCCGAGAGGGCTATAGGAGACAGCACACTCAAAAGACAGCAGCTGGAATCCCTGAGTCACCACTTAGAGAAGAGCTGCCAGAACTGTTTTGAGTTGTGGTGGGAGCAAGGAATAAACAATTACTGTGTCAAGCCACTGAGATTTTGAGGTTGCGTGCTACTGCAGCTAACATTATTTACTCTGACTAATCCAGCAACATGAAAAAGTGTCTGAAGTCCTATTATTACACAGATGAGGGCTTCTGAACCATCAGAGAGTTGGGTTATCCAAACATGAATCAGAGCTAGATTCTTCCCCCAAGGAGCTTGCAACCCAGTAAGAAGCTTAAAGAAAAAAGTGACAAAAGACGGATAAACAGGAACCTAATAAATGACTTTGTTTTCCTGATGTAGGTGTTAATAACGAGGCACAGAGTACCCAGGAAAGGTTTAAGCAAAGACTCTCATAGTATCATTCCCTTGACAGAATTGCCAAGAGTTGAGAGCTTATTTTGTAAGTAGTGAAGTCATTGAGATTCTACCTGTGTATTAAAAGAAGCTTCCATTTTTCTCTCAGATCAACTCATAGGTTTGTGTTTATAACCTTTATTTCTGCATTATCAAGGTTTTGTCTTTTACTTTCCCATGGATACTGGAAAATAAAGCAAGTTAAAGAGACAGTATACCAGGGAAGTTATGACTAAAGACCTTGCTAACACAATGCTCTTTAAGTCCCTAAGTAGCTATAAATCAAAATGTGACCAAAACTTAGTTCACCTGGGACAGATGGATTTTCTTGCTTTTAATCCTCTTTGCCCATTTCTTTGGGACCTGGATAAGTCACCAAATCAGAGGTTTGCAATGGCAGTTGTTTCATGGACTGTCAAGTAAAGGTGGGTAAAAGGAGATGCCAGCCAGGTGAAGCAGGCCTATGGCTTTTCCCTTCATTTTTTTTTTAAATTAAAAAAGTAACTTAAGATATGTGCTACAACATGAATGAACCTTGGAAACATTATGCTGAGTGAAAGAACCCCGATACAAAAGGCCACATATTGTGTAATTCCATTTATATGAAATGTCCCGAAGAGGCAAAGCCATAGAGACAGAAAGCAGATTAGTGGTTGCCAGGGCCTGGCGGGGGAGGGACAGGGGAGAGCGACTACTGCTTACTGGGTACAGGGTTTCCTTTTGGGAAGATGAAAATGTTCCAGAACTAGATAGTGATGATGCATGCACAACACTCTAAGTGTACTAAAAGTCACTGAATTGTGCACTAAAAAATTATTGAAATGGTGACTACAATGTTATATGACTTTTACCTTCACTAAATTCTGGTTTTCTTTTTTTAAAAAAGTAACTTGATATTACTTTTTTCCTCCCTTACCCTACACATTCCTGCTCTGTCTCCTACTCATTCTTCTTGAAGCAATAGTATTAATAATGGTAGCATTAATAACACTAGAAATTAAATGCAACTCACTGCCACTTGACTGGCAAAAACCCAAAACTCAACTTTAGGGCGATTGACTCTCTGCCGAATCAATAAAAGAAATCTGAAAGGGGAAATCATGTGCTCTTTAGTCAAGTCTCAGAGGAGACTGTGCTTTCACTCGAAGCAGACACAGAATTATAGGCACCTGGATGGGGAATTAGTAAACAAAGAGTAAAGAAAAATATCTGGGTTCTTTCTACTTTTCTCCTCCCAATGCATGTTGGTATTATTTATAGGCGTGGCGATTTTGTAATAATCTTATCTCCCAGAACTGGTTTTTATGGTGAACCAGATTTGGTAGGTGAAGAATGGTGACTGAAGGGCAGAAAGTGGGCTGGGGTTGGGTGGTGGTTGTCGTGCCGACCCGTAGAGAGTCAGCCTGTTCGTATTGCCAATGCTGTGCCGAGCAGGTGGGAAGCGGGGTGGAAAGAAAGACGTGGGGCTCAGAGAAAAGGGACTGAGAAACACTTGCTTTAAATTGCTGCCCTCCTGGCCTGTAATCCTAGCTCTCTGGGAGGCCGAGGTGGGCGGATCATTTGAGCTCAGGTGTTCGAGACCAGCCTGAGCAAGAGCGAGACCCCATCTCTACTATAAATAGAAAGACATTAATTGGCCAACTAAAGTATATATAGAAAAAAATTAGCCGTGCATGGTGGCACATGCCTGTAGTCCCAGCTACTTGGGAGGCTGAGGCAGCAGGATTGCTTCAGCCCAGGAGTTTGAGGTTGCTGTGAGCTAGGCTGACGCCACGGCACTCACTCTAGCCTGGGCAACAAAGTGAAACTCTGTCTCAAAAATAAATAAATAAATAAATAAAAAATAAATTGCTGCCCTCCCAACAGCCCCACCCCAGCCAGGCTTTCTCCTTAGTGAGAAGATCGAGCATCTCTGCCTTAGCTGGGAAGTAAGGGCATGGCTGGCTAGAGGTCGTGTCCCTACCTAAAGAGGCTCAGATCCTCAACCAGGGACCTTAGACTGTTCTGTTAGATGGTTTCTGGGCGTCTCAGAATGCAAGGATATGGAGGTGTCACCAGACACCCTCCCACCCCCCTGTGGGCCCGCACCACAGAGAATAAATACCGTTCCTGCTTCTGGCTGTTGAGTCCTACATCCTAACCCTAGCCAGGTGGCTGCCCGTAAGGCAGAGGTGTGACATTGCTCACGAAAGCCAGAACCAGTTGTTAAATGTTTAGAAATTTTGCAAGCCAGTTCATAAACAAAACCATTATCAAAATAAATAAATTAATTAATTGTGGCCAGGCTTGGTGGCATGTGCTTGTAGTCCTGGGTACTCAGGAGGCTGAAGTGGGAGGAATCTCTTGAGCCCAGGAGTTCAAAGCTGCAGTGAGCTGTGATTACACCACTACACTCCAGCCTAGGTGACAGAGGGAGATGCCATCTCTAAAATAAGTAAATAAATAAATAATATTACAAATATGACTAGAGCTGAGAGAGCTCCCAGTTTTAATGGTTGTAATTTATATGAAGGTGATAAACAGCAAATAGTCCGTGGATTACATAACAGATGTAATGACAATAAGTTTATTGGGAAAAGATTTAGCAGATTGAGTGGTACAGATCTATTTGTCATATCATGGTTGAATTGTAGCCATGGGTTGGCTGTGGATATAGGAATTTAGCAAAAATCAACAAAAGTACTTTGTCAATTGGCTATATGGAATTTACAATAAAGTGCGTTGTGTATTTTATTTGTGGTAATAAATCATCTGCCATACACCTTTTATGTCAGTAAAATCCATAATAAACTCATAAACTTCCTTTTTTTTCCAGAGAACCAGATGTTAAGTGTCACCAGCACACCACTGCCTAAAGGTCTATAACCCTAGGAGACCTGAATTGAGTTGTTTGTTTATCTTCCCTCCTATAGAAGGAAGGAAGGAAGAAAGGGAGGGAAAGGGGTAGGGAGGGAAGGAAAGAAAGAGGGAAGTTGGTTCTAGACAATCCTACACCTTGCTTCTCAAATCTAAAATAGTGAAGAAAATGATGGTTATGAAAAATACAGGGCTCGCTCTTTGCACAGGCAGAGCAGGTGGCCTCTTATCTGGTATGATTTGAGAGGTACTGTGAAGCTAACAAGCCCAGAAAGATCTACCCTTCTGGCTTGCTCCAGCCTGCTTCCTGAAGTTCACAGAGTTTGGGCGTCCTTCCTTTGGGTAAGCATGGTCTCCCATGTCGCTCTCTTGCCTCCCATAACACTCATTAGCACCTTGCCCACATCTGTATATAAATAACTAGATGTGACCTTGAAAAGCACTGAACTTCTTCCCAGGAAAATAAGATGCAATAAAAAAGTTCTGATGTGGGGAGGAACTGAAAAAGAAAAAGCAAACATTGGACATGCCTTGACAGTGCAGGCTGTGAAATGGGGTGTGTCAGATGGCATTGAGGCACGGACACCAGGGACTTGGCCGGGAGCATAATGGCTTTGAAAAGGGGAGGCTGTCACCGCTGGGACACCCTGGCACAAACACTGGCATTGAGCTTGCATCTTGTGCCACACGTGAAAAATAAGGGGGTTAGAGCGACTCCTAATGGAAACTGTGGACTTTGGGTGACAGTGATGTGTCAGTGTGGGTTTATGGATTGTAACCAACGTCCCACCCTGTAGCCCATGTCGATAGTTGGGAAGGCTGAGCCCACATGGGGGACAGAGGGTGCATGGGGACCTTCTGTACTTTCTGCTCAATTTTGCTATTAACCTAAAACCACCCTAAAAAAATTAGGCCTACTTTTTTAAAGAGGGTGTGGGGAGAGTTCAGATCCTAAGTGTTTGCTTTGTTTACAGTCCTAGTCTGCAGCAGCTCGGCCAGAGGGCCTTTTTCCACGTTCTCTCCATATCCACCCCTCCAGTGTCTCTTACCATGATGGTGACAATCACAGTCTTTGGAAAGACATAATTGAAACTTATAAATAAGCAGGTATACATGTGTGGATTGATATGGCCAGAGAGGTGGGAAAATGACAGAGAAGCACCGCCACCCCCACGTCAGTGAGCAGACTCACAAGTTCCTCGTGTCTTACTCTCTTTGTCCGTCTTCCCCTGTGCCCGGTAGATCAAATATTGTGACTCTCTTTTTTTCAAATGCGCATCTCGATCGCTTTTCAGGTGTATATGTTACCTTGTTCACTGTGACCACCCTGCTTTTCAAAACATATATTTTGAATCTCTTTTCAAAGGTTTATCTGACCTTATTATTATTCCCCTTCCTCATTTCTAAATCCATACTTGACTTCCTCTTCATCTTTGAAGTTCATTTACTCGTTATATGAAGGGCTCCCTCCCTTGGATGTTCCTGGAAAAGCCTGAATGGTCAGGAGGATACTGGGTTGTACTTACGTGTAAAACAGACCCTAAAACTGATGTGAGGGTAGCCTTACTGGTCTTCACCGCCTTCATCTTTTTCTGCATGCATATATTTCAGTAAATGGCAAAAGGTCATGTATTTTTTAAAGGAGGGCTAAGAATGGATCACTGACAACCCACAGGGCAGGGTTAGCTCAGCCGTGATTACAAATGGCAGGATCAGCAGTGCCAAGTGGCACTCGGTGCACGGATGTGGCTCACACTTTCCCTGGGCTGGGCCTGACCTCCACTTGCTTGCTGCCAAGTCATTCTAATGAGGCTTCAACCTGCAGGTCTGTGCCTGACAGCTCTGGTACCCTCCCCAGCCACCCACATTTCCCCTCCTCCCAGAGCTCAGCCGGCAGCTGTCCCCTCACCTGCTGGACTTAGATGTATCAAAACTGAAAATACAACCAAGTAGTCTAAGAAAACTATTAATATTTTTATTTGTACAAATTTGTGGGGCACGGGTGCTATTTCGTTACATGCGTAGATTTCACGGTGGTGAAGTCAGGGCTTTTAGGGTGTTCGTCATCCAGATAACATATGTCTACCCATTCACTAAGTTCTCATCATCCACCTGAAAATTTCTCATCATCCTCCTGAAAATTATGTTTGATCTATTTTTTTTTTTTTTTTTTTTTGGTTTGAAAGGGTTTTTTTGTTTTTGGTTTTGAGACAGAATCTCAAAAGTCTCCATCACCTGGGCTAGAGTGCAGTGGCATAATCATAGCTCACAGCAACCTCAAACTCCTGGGCTCAAGCGATCTTCCTGCCTCAGCCTCCCAAGTAGCTGGGACTATAGGCGTGCGCCACCATGCCCAGCTAATTTTTCTATTTTTAGTAGAGACAGGGTCTTGCTCTTGCTCAGGCTGGTCTCCAACTCCTGAGTCAAGTGATTCTCCCACCTCCCAGAGTGCTAGGATTACAGGTGTGAGTCACTGTGCCCGGCCTGTTTGAAAGTTCTTATGAGGACCAATTAAACCTTTCTTCCATATTTTGTAAATAACTTTTACTGGAAAAAATAACAGATCCCCAATCTAGGAATCTAGAATGTGTGATCACTGTGCCAGCTTTTTCTCTCATACAGGCCACTGGTCCTCAGGGGTTAACATCCACGGATACTTTCACCCCATGATTAGGTGTCAGGAATCGGATCAGAGAGCATGCATCACTCGCCTCTCAGACTGCCACGTCTTTTCTAAAAGTCACCTTTGAGATGTTACTGCATGCTCCTTGTTTTAGTCTAAGTGGGGGCTCTTTTTCCTTAATACTCTCAACTCTGAGAAAGACCCAGCTGATGGATCTGTCCTCCCATGCATTAACTCTCAAATGGATACTTTCTGTTTATGTCCCCAACAAGGTAAAAGAAATAATTCAGTGCAGACAGAGTATCAAGAACCTGAGTTAGGGACGGAAGTGGTGGCTCACACCTGTAATCCTAGCACTCTGGGAGGCTGAGGACGGTGGCTCGTGAGCTCGGTGAGCTTAAGAGTTTGAGACCAGTCTGGGCAAGAGCGAGACCCTGTCTCTACTAAAACAATAGAAAGAAATTAGCTGGAATATATATATATATATATTTTTATATATATATTGGCCGGGCATGGTGGTGCATGCCTGTAGTCCCAGCTACTCGGGAGGCTGAGGCAGGAGGATCGCTTGAACCCAGGAGTTTGAGGTTGCTGTGAGCTAGGCTGATGCCAAGGCACTCTAGCCTGGGCAACAGAGCAAGACTCTGTCTCAAAAAAAAAAAAACCTGAGTTAAATTTGGACACATATTGAAGCTGCCTATATTTTTATAGCCGAACAGGAGAGAGGATGACTGTGTGAAGCTATTCTTCATTCATAAGTAGAAGCCAAAAGGATGATAAAATTCTGATTACTGCTGGCTCTTCTGCTGTTTGCACGTGGTGTGGTAGTTAAAGGTAAACGGATGGCAGGTGCCTCTGGGAGTCTTCTTGGGAGTATCAGCCCCATAACTGCAAACAGAGGAATTGCATGAATCGGATGACCATTTCCTTGGCTGATTGTTTCTCCAGCTCCCCTGAATCTGAAGAAAGGCGAGGGAGGAAGAGACAGTCTGCTCTGCAGGGGTGGACTGGACGCCTGATGTGGTGAAGCCATTTAGTTCTTAGCGCAAGCTCCTCTTGACTCGGCCTCCTGGGAGCACTGAGCTAGCATCTGTCAGGCAGCATACGCAGGTGTCCCCAAACATAGGGAGCATCTCCTTGTAGCTGAACTCACCCTCAGCAAGAGTGTGGGACAGGGCTGCACTGAAAAGCAGCCCTCGCTGAGTCGTGGCTTCTGGACGGTGGGGAGACCCCAGTGGCAGGAGCGAGAAACCATGCAGGAGGAAACACAGAGGCTGGAGGCAACTTAGTGGCCTCATTAGTGCCCATGACACAGTCTCTTCCCGGACTCCTGCCTCCCCACTGAAGCCTCCAGACTGCTCTAAAATAAAAGTAAAGTAAAAAGCAACGGCTGCCAGTTTGCCTCTGTGGATTTGATATCTGCTTACTCAGAAAGGGCTGCCACTCCCTCCGAGCTGCAATCAGCCCTGCTCTCTGAGAGCTGAAGGCCAGAGCGGCCCACCAGCCATCACCCCTGTGAGGCGCCTGCCAGCTGGAGAAATTCACTGCTTACGACTGCGGGAAGGAATATCTGCTCATCCCCGGGAGAGTCCAGATATTCAAAGCTCCTTATCTTTGACCTTGATTTTCTAACCCAAACTCAGGCCACGTGGTCTGAAAAAGGACTTTTGTGCTGCTCCTCGGGGCATGAGTCAGCTGCGGGGACCACAGTTTTGAAATAACAAATGTTAGAGTTTCTGGGACGTTTCGAGATTTAAGCATAAGAGAACAGCAGGAAGAACACTAGTTTTGGAGTCAAATAGATGTGATTAGAATTACATCTCCACTACCTAAAAACTGTGTAGTCACGCACAAATTATTTCCTGTGACAGAATTTTCTCTCCTGTAAAAGGGAATAATGATAAACACCTACTCATAGGGTTGTTCTGAATACTGAGATAATGAGTGTGTAAAGGGGAAGAAAACAACACTGCAAACCACCACAATTCCTTCCTACATCCTGTTCCAGGAGGGTTGTTTCATTCATCTGAGCCTCTGGATGGGTCTGTGTGGCTCTGCTTAGCAAAGAAACAATAATTTGGACTTTCTGGGAATAGCCCAGGAAAAAGCTCCTGCGGAATGAGATGGAAACAGGGAAAGAAGGGAAGATCTCGAGAGACGGTGTGAGGCTAGGGAGAGGAGTTTCTAAGCACAGGGGCTTTCAGTCTTAATAGACCTGTGTTCAAATCCCACCTCTGCTGCTTACTAACTGTGGAGCTTTGGGCCAATTATTTAGCTTTATTTACCTTTAGTTTCCTCATATGGAAAATTGGGATAATAATACTTCTCTCTCAGAGTTGTGAGGATCGAATGGAATAATCATTGCGACGTCCCTAGCATAGTACCTATTGCTGCTACTGCTGTGAGTAACTTTGAGAATATGCAATCTGGCCTCCGTGATGAAGAACATCTCGGCAGAGGCATATTCCCTCCCTGTTTCAACTGAGAATGGACATATTCTTGTCCCCATTTCTCCAGAGCCCAGTGTCAGACTCTAGATGCAGGTGAGAGAACCTGGGGGACGTCTCCAGGTTCCTGTGGGAGCGACCTCAGTGTAAACCCACGCTGTCCTCCCCCTCCCCTCTCTCCTCTTGATATTCTCCTGATCCATCGAAGCAGCCTCATTTTCTACGGTTGGGAGGACACATGTGAAAGATCTACATTTATGTAGATAAAATAAATTCATGCTTGTGAAAGAATTTTATAAACCAACTCAGGTCCGTTATGCAAAAGTAAGGCATTAGGATCCTTATTATTAGGAGAAAGAGGCTTAATAAATACAAGGCTGGATATTCCTTTTTTGTGTCAAGTATAGCTGTCTTCAGATACATCATGTAGGCATTAAGATAATAAAAAATCCTCTCTGGGGCTCCACCTAGGTTCTCCAGGGTAACGGAATGAGGGCTATTTTTGCACGTGGTATAGTTATACGGTTTCTGCTGAGGTAGAGTGGACCTGCCTATTGCACCCTGGAGGAGGGTCAGAGGGCTGTGCCTACCTCCTGCAGCCCCTGACCCCAAGTACCTCCATCCCTGTGGCTGTGCACACCTGCCAGGCTCAGAGCTAGGCACTGGGCATGAGAGTAACGAAGACAGGCAGGTCTCTGCTGGAAAGACAGAGAGAAACATCTGAAACAAAACAAACATCAAACACATCTGCAACAAACAGCAAAAACTAACAGTATTCATTTACTTCCTTCTGAGCCATTGGGCCCAAGGTCAAGGACCAACTGACTGTCAGAGCTGACTAGTCTTCCTCTATTTCATGGCCAATTTGCAAACACTTGGGCAAGAGAGAGCTATGTGAAACTGGGGGTGGTTTTGTGCAGATGTATTCCCACTGATACAAACAGACTCAGAGAGTATACCCTACTGATGATGGTGATGATCATCATGAGGAGAGAAGAGAGTATTATGAGTTAGACACCAACCAAATGTGCTGTCATACGTGTCCTGGCCATCAGCACCCCAACCACAGAACCTGTCCCTACTCCTCAGTTAACTCCTCTGCTTCCAGAGGAGCTCCCACATGGCGACTCACTTGAGTGGCATATCTACCACTCAAGACCTGCTAATTTGGTCCTGTCCCCTTGGAGGCATGAGAACATCAAGTTGTCCAGAGCTGGCCACAGGCAGCCAGGAAGCTGCCTCCTATCCTAGTACCAAAGGACACCAGGATGGAGTTGGGTCCCCCTGCTGGGCTGTCCTAGGGCCTGTGACCCACACACCCTGGGATGGCACTTTCTGCCCCAGCACTACCCAGTCATATTCACAGTCCCTCCAGCATGGGACACCCCCACAAGTGTGTCAAGTGGAAATCATCTCATCCCAACAGGAGGATCACAAGACACTATTTCTTCCCTCCTTTAGGCTCACAAGGGAAATATTTATTTTTTGCAACATGTCTGCTAGGACACAGCAGGAACCTTCCAATTTTTCTCCTCCTCCTTCTAGATCTCCCTCTCCTCCTCCTTCTCTTCCTCCTTTTTCTCGTTTTCCTTCACCTTCTTTCTTCTCAACGCTTTTCTACACATTCTAAATTTTCTATAATGAATGTATCATTTTAAAATAAGCAGGAAAAAGCAAAAGAGGAAAATTGAAAGAAAAAAGAAGTGGGAACTCTCAGTCCCCAAGTCACCTAAAAAAGGGTAATTATGGTGTGGTGAGAATCGTAGGCTGTAGCCCTGAACCTTTCACTCATAATCTCTGTGACCATCAGCTCCACATGAGAGAGAAGGATTTAGATAATCTCTAAAGTCTGTTCCAGACCTAAATTAATAGAACATGTGAATTTGTTTCTTAAGGCAAAAGAATCCTTCAGGGACTTCATTATATTTTCCAGTAACTTCATTATTGGCCAGTGAAACAAAGAAACCAGCCTTGAGCAAGGCCACTAGATCCACCCAGTGACCTATCATTTAGCCATGATAAAAGGATTTAGCTATCAGACTTCAATGTAATCCCACCATGAGGGCAGGGAACACACACACACACACATGTGCAAGGACACACATACACACACACACACAGGAAGGACTTCTTTTATTGCTGGTTTGCTTCAAGTTTTGTCTAAATTAGAGTCTCAAAATAAATTTCTTTTGTTCGTCTTCAGCTTCAGGAATAAGTAGGATTTTGGTGTTAAGAAACAGTTTCTGCTGAGTATAAGCATTACTGATTAATTCTTTCTCTACTTCTGGAAATGTATTCATGCCCCACCCCTGAAAAAGTCTTCTACTCCTTTTCATATTTGGGAGAGATTTGAATAAGTGGATGGTATCAATCCCCAGCCCTGTAACCCTAAAGAGATTCTCCATGTTCTGAGGGACAGGCAGACATTTTTTTCTGTTTTTACTTCCTTGACAGAAAATGTCTTCCTACATATCACTCCTACGCCCAGGAAGCTAGACCGTGGAGGCCTGTTGGTAGAATAACAACTAGAATTTACCTAGTTGACTTTGAGTTTCTATGAGAGTTTTATCATGTAAGTAAAGTAATGAGGTTCCCTCCCCTCTCTCCTTTCTGTAGATCATGGTGGCATCTCACTACCACTACCAATGCTATCTGCACATCTCACTTCTCATGGGAATTTGCTTTAATTTGGGAACAGTGATTTATGCATGCCATCAGAGGGCTTGAACCCTGAATCACAGAAATCAATGCAGAAAACTGTCTTAGTCTGTTTTGTGTTGCTATAACAGAATATTTGAGTCTGGGTCGTTTATAAAGAAAGAAAGGTTTTTTTGGTTCATGATTCTGGATGTCTAGAAAGTTTAAGATTGGGCTTTTGCATCTGGTGGGGTCCTCAGGCTGCTCCCACTTATGGCAGAAGGGAAAGGGGAGCTGGTGTGTACAGAGCTCACATGTCAAGAGAGGAGGATAGAGGGAAAGAGAGAGGGGAGAGAAGCCAGGCTTTTTTCAACAACCAGCTCTCTGGGGAACTAATAGAATGAGAACTCACTCACCCCCAAGTAAGGGTATTAACCAGTTCATGGGAGATCTACTTCCATGACCCAAATGCTGCCCACTAGACCCCACCTCCCAACACCACTACATAAATATTTCAACATGAGATATGGTGGAGACAAACAAAACGATGTCCAAACCATAACATTCTATCCCCCTAAAAGTCATGCCCTTCTCACGTTGCAAAATACAATCATCCCTTCCCAAAAGTCCCCAAAATCTTTACTCATTTGAACATCAACTTAAAAATCCAAAGTCCAAAGTCCAGAGTCTCATCAGAGACTCAAGGCATGTTCCTTCCAGCTATGAGCCTATAAAATCAAAAAATAATTATTTATTTCCAAGATACAATGGTTGTGCAGGCATTGGGTAAACAATGATATTTTGTAATTAAGTGAGAAGGCTATTTGTATATTTAGCATTTATGGTTTAATTATATCATTTAATCTCCACAATAGACCACTGATTATTAGCATTCCAATTTTTTACTCCATGAGCTATATCAGCTCTACATGAATATTAATCCATACCTTTAATAGTAAAACTAAAATAACCAGGAATAATAAATCAAATAAAGATGGAGAGGCTAAAAGGAGAAAAAAGTCTATAATGAGAGAGTATCAGCAGACTTCACAATTCCCTAAAACTTCAATGTGTGACAGGGTCATCACTACCCAGGTGGGGATATTTAAATTTAAATTAGTTAAATTTAAATAAAAATTAAAATTTAGATTTTCATTCATACTATTCACATTTTAAGTGTTCGATGGCTACACATAGCAGGTGGCTACCATGTTTTAATAGCACATATTTAAATAGCACTTCCATCATCACAGAAAATTCTATTGAACAGCACTGCTCTAGAATATGCCTTCACGAATGATGGGCTGTATTCTTAGTAGATGATAATTTTCAAATGCTATTTTCTGAGCTGTACTTAAGTTCCTAGAGAGCAAAAGGAATCTGCTTCCTCCTGCTAAAGGGACAAGATGTAGCAGACAGCCTTTGTTCCTAGTTTTTCAAGGATCTGCTCACATGCCCAGGAGACAGAGCTGCTTCAGTGGCCAAAGGCTAGGATCCCTTCAGATCACATAGGTGCACAGTCTTTCTCTGAGTTCTCTATTCCATCCACTCCATGTGGCTTGATAGAAAGTGGGCTCAAGGACTTTTCCCAGGATGTCCTGTCATATCTTGCTCACCTCGACATCCTTCCCTCATGCAGCCAGCCAGAGGCAGCTAAGATCCTAAGCTTTAGATTTGACCCATAGTGGAGAAGAAGGAAGAAAACACAGGGTAGGAAATACCATTTATGCCTTAAGGCTAAGCCAGGGGTTTACCTGTCCCCGCCAAAGCTGCGCTGAGAGTCACTGACATTGGCTTGGCCTTTAATAAAGTTGCAATTTGATTATTATTTGATATTCCTATGTGTATCACTCCTTGGACAAGCAGAAAGAAGTGAATAGGTTGGGTAGGATGAAGGCATTCCTTGGTTTCTAAACATTATTGTCATTAGAATCCCATCTTCTATGGTCTGAATGTGTTCCCTCCAAAATTCAGGTATAGAAATTTAATGGCCAATGTGATGGTATTAATAGTAAGAGGTGGAGCCTTTAAGAGATGATTAGGGCCCCTCATGAACAGCATTAAAGCCCCTGTAAAGGAGGCTTCACTCAGCACTCAGCTGGCTTGCCCCTCCACCTTCCCCCGTGTGAGGGTACAGCGTTCCTCCCCTCTGGAGGATGCAGCTCTCACCAGACAACAGAACCTACTGGTGCCTTGAACTTGGACTTCCCAGCCTCCAGAACCCAGTCTCAGACATTTTGTTATAGCAGCACTAAACAGACTAAGGCACCATTTCCTAATCACTAATACTTCATCCATTTTCTTTCTTGGGATGTGCTGGCCATTCTCTCCTTTCTCAAAGTTGCCTTACTTTGCTTCAGTGATGATACTCTCTCTGAGTTTTCTTTCTGCCTCTTTGGCTATTTATAAAAACAGCCTTTAGTTTATACTTCTTTTGAAACCTCCCTTAAATGCTGATATTCCCTGAGATTTCATATTCAACTCCTTCCTCATTCTAAATTCTCCTTGGACAATAGCACCTATAGTCATGATTTTGCTTACTTATATGTTAAGCAAACATTAACATTAAAAACTGTAATGTTTTATTTACATCTTTCACCTTTCTATTGAACTCCACACACAGATGCTCAATGACCTACCAGATATCACCACTTGGATGTCCCACAGGCAACCCAAACTTGTTTTATCTTAAATTGAACTTACTATTTTATCTTCCCATTGCCAAACCTTTTTTTTCAATGTCAGCCAAGGCTAGTCGTTGTCAGCACCACTCATCTTTGCTGAACAATTTTAGCCAGGATTATGTTTCTGTTATCCTAAGCTCCCTCCAACAGCCTGAGCCACAGAACTCCTTAGAAACAATTAACAATATATCAAAAGTTTTTAAAAGATAATATTCCATGCTGGTGAAGAAACACTATAAGGGGCACTATCACATACTCTTACAATGGAAGTATAAATTTATACATTTCTAGAAAACAATTTGACAATATGTATTGTTAGCAATATCAGAACACTGCTTTGGAACACCCTTAGGTGCCTGAAATCACTTGGTGGGACAGAGTCCAGTCTGCCATAGAGAATCTTAAAAGTCTACACCACCCTCATGATGTCAAATGGTACTCTTGCTAGAATCATAGGAATAAACGATGTGATATCTTAAGACCAGCTTATCAGAGTAATTTTTCACAAAAGTTAAAACATACTGAACCCATCTTACATCACATTGATCATATTACCCTCTAGGAGCCATTTGTCTTCCATGATTATAACAATTCACAACTCATTATATCAGGAATCAGAGCTGGCAGAAGTGTGACTGCAAATGTAGGCATCCCTCCCAATTTGGATGGATTTGTGCTCAGGAGTCTCATGTAGTGCTAGTTTCTTCCTCTTGCAGGTTCTTAGAATGCCAGATATTAATATAAGCCCCCATTCAACAAGACTGAATGCACTCTGGTATCTCAGCTGCAGTGAGATTATATAGATCCTAAGGAGCAAATGTGAAGACTACAAAGAATCCCAACACTATCAAACCATGTCCCAATCACAAAAGGAGACTATGAAACTTTATAAATAAAGTTTAAAGCAAAATACCATCAAGCACCATCAGAAAGTACACCTTAAAATGGGTAGAAAGCTCTATTCAGGGAAGTGAAACAAGCAAATAATGTAGAGCAATTGGTGAATGAATTGGAGACATAAATGTGGTACTTTATCCCCTAGGGTTGGTTGCCCAAGTGGTGCACCCCAATTCTACTTAGGAATCTCCATTCCATTTTATGTCTTCTCAACATGTATCTAGAGTCTCCAAAAATTATCCTCAATTCCTCTGGAATGAATTTATCCAAAGTCAGTAAGTAGAGACATAGACAAGTATTTATAGTCTAGGATGTTCAATGCAATACTATTTATACAAAATAAAAAAACACTGGAAATAATGTAAATGTCTAGTCACAGAATATAACAAATTATAATAATATGAATATTATAGTGCCATTATATTATTATTATTAAATAATTATTATAAATATAATTATTAATTAATATTATATAACAATTAATTATTAAATTATTTTGAAATAATTTTTAATGTCATGGTAAACTGTTTATAATATAATAGTCAAAACAGGACGTACAAGGATATATAAACATCATTGAATTAAATGTCTAAGTATGTATAAACATGTACACTGAAAACAAGAGGTAACAGGAAATATACCAAATGATAAGATTAGAGGAGACTTTCCTACAATGTGTAGTTATTATCTTTAGAATAAGAAAACAAAAATAGAAGAGACATCAGGCTGTCTGTAGCTTATTAATTCGTACCTGGAGACATATAGCTTTTCTTTACGTGTTCTCTTCCTCCAATTAGATTTGAGTGTCATTGAGAGTAAAGACACTGTCTTCTATTTCTTTTGTGTTGCTCCCTTATGGTACAAAGCTTTTTGCACGTGGAGGCAGCCAACCAGTAAGCGCGAGGAGAAGCAGTTAATACCATCAGTTCAGTGATCACTTCTAGGAAGGCCATATGGTCAATCTGTCGACAAAAGGACTAGGGGCTCACTGGGTGAAATTCTACAACAATGAAGATGCCACAATTCCCAGTGTAAAGGAACAGCAAAAAAAATCAGGGCCAGGCACATTTGAATTCCAATTCTAACTTCCCCACTCAACAGGTAAGTAACTCTGATCAAGTTACCTACTTTGGTGAGCCCCAGTCTGATCTCCAATAATAATACTGCTTCTCAAGGTGGTTATGAAAATCAAAGAAGGTACAGTGCCTGGTAAATTGTTGGTCTTTTTCTCTTTTGAAGCATGGCTCATTTTACTAACACAAGGACATCATGAATAATTAAAATTGTCATCAGCTCCCACAGTTCGTTGAACATCTTCTTTTGAAGAACCCAAAGGATTTAAAATTAAATTTTAAATGATATCTGTGTTGGACAGAATCCACCCACATCTGGAAGACTGGAGGTTGGATCTTTGTTCTTGCTGCCAGCAATCAGACTTTTTTATTTTTTCCTGAAAATCTCTTGCAGTTTTATCAAATCTGATTAGGGAGGGACACCTGACTGCCCCGGGACTGGGGTTAAACATTAGATATGAAAGTCACATAGAGACCACAGAGATGAATAATATGTCTCAGCTCATTTATTTTCAAATGCTCTGTGAGAAAGGAGAAAAGGAAGATGGAAGAAACTTCTAAAGAGTGACCAGGTTTATGAGGCGAAAAGATATCATTTTCATAATTTAATACTAGGAAGCAAGATTACCTTTGATAAAACAGTTATCTTAGAACTGGAGTTAGAAATGGAGTAGCTCCTGTTTCTTTTGTGTTCCTCTCTTAGAGAACAGGGACATTACAATGAATTTAACAGGGTCACATAAAAATTTATTTTTCATCCCACCCTATCTCTCCCTTGTGCTATGACTAGTTGGCAAAGAATTGATTCTCAAAACATTTTTTCTTAGTTACCTACTATATAATTTTTGCCATATCATAAAAACAATTCTATATTGTTTTATTTTGGCCTATGAAAAATTGGACCTGTACATTGCCCTCTGGGTTGTAGTAAATAGGGGAGTAAGTCCCCCTGGTAGGGTCTTTAAGAATCAATCTATCACGGCTACAGAAATTATACTCAGAGAAGCATATGAAATTAAAGGATTTATTCTGTCCTTCCACGAAATGTTAGGAAAAAAAAAAAAGAAAGGAAGAGAAAAAGAAATTAAAGGATTTACTATACTCACAGGTCCTAGAGGGGAAGGCAGGCCACACCATGCAGGGGACCTCGTAGGAGCACCAACGCATCAGGCTCAACCTAGTAGGAAAGGAACAGAGAGAGTGGACTCCTTAGCAAGTGACTTAACACGTTGACTGCCACATTAGAAAAAACATTTTCTCCCCTGAGGCCATGGCGTTTTACTAAAACAAAACGATCCTTTCTAATTTGTTATTTTTTATTATTTTATGAGCATGAGTGATATGCAATGCAATCCACAGTGTCAGAATTAAATTGTCAATATTGACTGTAACAATAAGAACATCAACAAGTAAGATTTTCATGAAGCAACTGCAGGGTTTTGCTTCACGAGACCCTGGGGTCAAAACTAGTCTGAGTTAAATACAACTCGTAGGACAGTCAATATGCTAATTAGGGGTCAGAGTGGAGAACACAAGCAAAAGGCATGAGGGGATTTCACTGGTGCATTTGAATGTCACTGGGTCACAATCAGGGAACAGTAAGAAGGAGCACTTGTCACAGGGAACCACCTCATCACAACGGTGCACCTGATTGCCTGGGAGAGGTGCTCACAGCCTGTTTATAAAGATACTGAGACATCAGGATAATATGAAGTTTTAAAATTTTACAATACACCCTTACTCTGAAAGGGAAGTTCAAAGGTGGTGGCGATAATCAACTTGAGTTATTTGTGCATTAAGCAAGCAGTCATTTAAGTGGGAGGAAAAAGAAACAGATAATAGTAATGACTGCCTAAATTTTAATGTGTGCAACTCAATGCTATTTAGCACTGTGTCTGGATACAGTTCCCTCTAAAGTGCTCTCATTCCCTACTATAGCTTCGGGACATACTGCTTCTGCTAATTATCATGTCATCCATGTTCCAGAATTCTTGATCTTTTTGCACAAAATCCTTAGTGCGTGGATTTTGTTCTCATGGTCTCAAGATGCCTCCTCCATGTCCTCCAGCTACCACATCCTCATTCCAGGCAGGATGAAGGGGTGAGGACAACAGTGTGAGTGTGCCAGCCAGTCTTTGATTTTTTCATTGAAAAATCATAGTTTTCCTAGCATTTCCACCCAGTAGAATGCAGCTTGCATCTCATTGGGCAGAATTGTATTACTTGTTCATTTGTAACTGCAAAGGAAGCTGGGAGATCATTCTCATGAATTGTTTTTCCTCTGCAAATGTATGGGGTACTGCATCAGATTCATTTTCGCCCCCGGAAACATCTCTCTTGGTATGCTCTGTCACCCTGCTCCAGTCTGAGCTGGAAACACTGTAAGCTTGCTGATCAGCCAGAAACTCAGGATACTTACATTTCCACCATCCTGGAAATTTTCTTCCTCACTCTACTGTTACCTCCTGCTTCTAGAATGCTTAGCTTTTGGTTTACTCCATTGTTTAGTGGTGCATATCCTTTGATAGCTTTTTGTAAGAGGAAGTAAGTTTTTAAGACTTTACATGTCTGAAAATGTCTTTTATCCAGTGTCACACTTGACTGATAGCTTGGCTTTTATCCAGTCTGACAATCTTTGCCTTTTAATGGGTTTAGTCCATTTATGTTTAATGTAATTATTAATATGGTTGGGTTTAAGTTTGTTTTCTATTCTTCCTATGTGTTCTTTGTCCTTTCTTCATCTTCTTTCCCGCCATCTATTAAATTAACTAAGCACTTTAATACAATATTAAAGTATACAGTATCTTAATATAGTGTAATATAGTATATTATTAATAATATAGTATATTTAATATAATATTCAATTGTATCTATTTTTTAGTTTCTCTTCTTTATTTTTTGTTCTACCTTGAATTAGCATTGTATACTTCCCATATAAGAACCTAAAAACAAAATTTAATTTACCCCTTCTATGTTTTTTATGTTGCTGTTGTCAAACATTTTATTCTACATAAGTTATAAACTTCATAATACATTATTATTATGTTCACTTTAAACAGTCTATTGCCTTTTAGAATTTTAAGGAACAAGAAAAAAATGTATTTTAAAATACTTATTCACATGTTTACTATTTACAGTACTCTTCATTTTTCATATAGGTTTGACTGTCTGTCTTATATCATTTCCCTTCCCAGCACTTGACAGTCTCTTAGCATAGGCATGCTTGGGTCAAACTAACCAGTGTTTAGGTTCTAGCAGCTTCCTACAAGTTGCGTGACCTTTGACAAGTGACCCTCTCTGAGCCTCAGTTCCTCACCTGTAGTACGACAGAAAGCATCACTCTACCAGACATCTGCTTCTGCCCTGCCAAGCTATTGGCACTAAAGACCTGTCACTCTCTAAAGGCAGTGCCTGAGCCAGTGACAGGGTATGCTAAGGACTCCTTCCTCTCAGAAGAGGGAGATAAGAGCTGATCTTCTGCACATACACCTGCTACCTGACTTGCCTGGGTTGAGTAGTAAACCACTGTGTCCCATGTGAGCCTTGGCCATAGACAGCTTCACCTACCAGTTGCTCTTGTTCTTTGACAGTGCCTTACTCTCTCTCTCTCTCTCTCTCTCTATATATATATATATATATATATATATATATATATATCTCACCCCAACAGATATGTAGAAGTTGTTTTCTCTGACAGGAATATTCTTCCCTTTCAAATCTTCACTCCAACTCCTATGCCCGGTTCCTGTTTCCTGGTTAACTCCTACTCTTTCTTCAGATCTCAACCTAAATATCTCTTTCCCAGGGGGACCTTCCCTGACCTAGACTAGGTTCAGCTCCCTCAGCAATAGGGTCCCCTAAAAATCCCCATGCTTTCCTTAATGGAACAGGCATCACAAGTGAAATTATTTGTTTAATTATCTGTTTTCCCTGCTAGGTTATAAACTCCACAAGGGCAGGGGCATACCAGAAATCTCCAGGACCTAACCCGGAAACATAGTAGATGCTCAATGCTCCATGTTAACATGAGTTGTTAACTGTAGGGTGATGTGCACATCACAATATATGCGTATATATTTGGGGTACGTTAGGTATTTGAAGACACAGTATGGGGAAGTGGGGAGACTGACTGGGAGCGTAAGATGAGGCCCAGCAGAAAGGTCTTTTTAAGGCTTATCTGTTTATATTAAAAGCGCCACACAGACAGAAGGAGTCAGAGTTGAACAGCTGGGCGCTCTGCCAGTGAAGTTCCTCATGTAATCTTTGCTGAACAGGAGACAGGAGAGAAAAGTCAGTGTCAAGAAACAACCTCTGCTCATCGGTGGCTGGTACAAAAGGATGGAAACTGAAAAGTATCTGAATCCCGGCCACTGTCCAGTTTGGCCAGGACCCCAGACGAGCCATTTTACGGGCCTAAGACTTCCCTTTTTCCTTTGGTGAAACTCAAAAGGCAGACAGTGTGTGTATGTCGGTGACAGCTGCCTTTCTTTACCCCTAGAGGGTAAAAGTATAGAGTTTATCATTAAGTGTGAGAGAGCCAAGCACAAGAACGAACTTCTTGACTCTAAAGAAAAGATTTTCAACATGAGTGTGACAATCAAAAAGGAGAGGAGGCAGTGACATGAGGCCTGAAAAACATACTAAACAGAGAAAAATGAGGCAAATATGGGAAAATGTTATTAATTGGTGAGTTCAGGTGAAAAATCTATGTATTTCTTTATATTGTCTTGTGATTTTTTTTTGATAGATTTGAAATTTTGCAGTTGAAAGTATCATCATGATTAACAAAGACAAAGGTTTATAGTTTTTAAATATTACATTTAGTTTTTAAATTAAATATAGGTAATATTTAAATATTACATTTAGGGGCTTATAGAAGCTTCACTTAACCCCACATTTTTCTCCCCAAGATTCCTTTTCTCTACCCTTAGAATGCATGAGAATGCCTGCTGGAGGGGCCCAGACCCAGCCTGCAGGCACCGCTCCTAGACACTTGGCCAGTCCAGCTGAGACGTTACAGCTAGTCCACTGCCCTCCGGGTAGTGACATTGGAGCCACTTACCAAAGCAGGTTGTGCACCGTCATTCTCCTGGGGGGTTTTACATGCTTTGAAGTTCTAGATATTATCTTCCTTACAGGCAGAAGGTGAAACCAGCTAAAGCCTCCCAAGGTCTTTTCGATGATAAATTTGTCTGAGTGCTGAGGAGAGAAGGTTTAGAGTCTCTGGAGTAAGTATTACAATCCTCTTTCTTCCCCCTTGTGATTTGACGGCTCAGATTTTGGAAGCTGGCACTTAGCTTTTGTTTCACTAGGGCTTTGTTTTCTTTTCTGTCTCCTGAAAGAGCTGTGCTCCCGGAGTCTGCCGGCAAAGTTGCAAGTGGCAGCATTCCTGGAAGCTCCCTGTTCCCGATGATGTCAGACCTCTTGTGACCCAACCACCACCCATCCAGAAACATTACATCATCCCACGATGTGATTCCTCCTCATGCAGAGCTGGCTGTCACCGCTGCCCCGAGCAGTAAGCCACAACCCCAGGCAGAGGCAGCTTCGGACAGGTCAGCAGCCAAAGCTAGGTAGATGATAGACTCACCTGAAGGTCATATTGTCCCCACCAAAATGCAGTGACTATTGGGATAGACCACATGCCACGTTAAACGTACATATAGCATTTCACAATTGACGATCAGGAATGAAATAAACATGGCTTTTTCCTGGCGAGATGTGGTTCATGTTTTATTGAGTCAGATATTTTGGCACGGCAGGTTTGGGCTATGTGGGCAAATGTTTGAGTGGATGGTGCCTGCTGATTGGCTGAAAGGAACGGACTCTGAGTGTGAAATTCACATGTGCACAGAAAAGGGACAAAAAGCCTTTAGAGGGGCATTAAAAGAAGACAAGGCCAACTTTAAAGATACTCATAACCCATATCACTTCAAAATAATTATAGAAGCAAAATCTTAGGGGTAGAGGGAGTAGATGAATATTCATTACCCATCAGTAAGGACAATTATAGCAATAACAACAAAAAACAACCATTTATTGAGCTCTGATCATGTGCCAGACACTGTGTCTAGCAAACCTGTGGCCTTGCTAACAGCATGGCGAGTAAGTAGGGTACCCCGTGCCTTTGAGTGATCTTAACCTTGTGTTCTGGGGAGTCCCATCAGAGTCCAGTTGACCGTTGCCCCCCATCCAGTAATGCTGAGCTCTATTGGATCACCCTCTTGCTATTCAGACCAATTCAAATTCATCTGCATTTGGATCAGTGCTTCCTGGAGACAAGCACAGCCCCGGGAAGGGTGGCGTCAGACAGTCACATGGGTCTTAGCAGTGCTGCAGGCACCCAGCCACCACGGCAGGCCTGGGGAAAGCAGGGGACTCTAAGTCTCATTCAGGTTCTTCAGGAGCTTCAATCAAAGTGACTTTGGTTTTTATCTTCTCCAAGCAAGTAGCCTTCAATGTCTTTGCCATTCGCACAGCTTAATGTATTAACATGTGCTCACCTGTAGCTTCCTCTTTCATCCCTGCCTCTTATCTATACGCTCTTCCCCACACTTCCTCCTTTTCCTTCCCCAACCCACTCCCATGTGTACTTGACCTCAGTCTTTGAAAACTAGATCAGGAGGCCAGGAAGCATTTGCTTCCCTTTTTACTCAACTGTTGTGTTCATCCTCCTAGTTTCCCCGGCTAGGTGAGACCCTCTGGATCACTGCCTACCTGCTGTCCTGGTCTCCTAGCAACACTCCACTCTGCACAGCCTGGGAGGTGGATGTTTCAAAGGGAGCCCAGGAGGCAGGAGTAAGAAGCTTTTTCCTCCCAGGCCCCGAAGTACAGAATTGCTGCTTCACAGTAATTAATATTTCAGAAGAAGGGATTCGCTTTCCTGGCATATCTAAGACTCAGCCCTAAGGGTAACAGATAATTTGCCAAGGAAGGCAGGGTTTCCTTTGAGCCAGAAGCAGAGATTTCTATTTGAAAGACATTTAATGAAGTCCTGCATTGCCCTAAGGACTGGCAAAGAAAACAGTAGGGTTAAACATGACATCTTTTTGGTATAAGAATAGTTAGGCTGACGTGCCATTCATAGAGGATGCATTTGAGTTGTTTTCTTTGATAATACTGTAATTTTAGAGCCAGAAGTTATCTTAGGATCATGCTGTTCAAGCATTATATTTTTTTGTAACCTGATAAACTGAGGCCCAGAGAAGTTAAAGGACTCACCTGGTGGTCTCCCAATACAAGAGAAATAGAGTTGGGACTAGAACACTCTCTCCCAAGGCTCAGTCCAGTGTTCTGTCCATGACCCACGCTGCCTTCCAGAGTCAGTACACATGTGCTGCACTGGCTCACATCACTCGGGGGTATAGGTTGCAAAACAGCTGGGTATTTTGGAGGGTAAGGCTGGTGTTGTAAACACAGTGGAACTAACTGAGCCACCTGACCTCTTGCTCTTGGTGGTAAGATGTTCCTCCTAGTTGAGCTGACCAGGACAGACAACAGTGAGAAAATACAAAAAGATGATCACTACCCACCCATGAAGGTGACATGGGAAGATTGACTTCTGGCTTATCCTTAGTTTAGGGTCAGAGAAAAGGTAATATTACCCTATATCCACAGTGACTACGGACAGCCTGTTTACCTAAAATAGGAGATATTTTTTTTGGTAAGTTTTAACAGTCTCTAGAATTACTGGTCAAAGTTCTTCTTTGTGAGGAGGAAAAATCCAACTCAAACTATCTTTTAACAAAAGAAAGGAATTGATAGGTTCCTGTAGCTAGGCATAATAACCCAGAGTAACTCAAAGAACTCAGAAGAGCTGCAGGAGTCCGGGTTGAAAGATTGGAATTGGGATTCAGTCCTCCACCCAGCCTTTCTCTCTGCGCCTCTGCTTATCTCTCGTTTGTTCCTATAGCAAGTTTTCTCTGTTTGGTTTGAAAGACGATCATAGTCCTCTAACTTCATATCCTTATGGCGCCATGACGCCCAAGATAAGACTGTTGTTTCTCCTGTTTTAAACTCAGAAATCCCAGGGAAGGATTGTAATAGACTCAGCTTGAGCTCATACCCTCCCCTGAACCATCACTGTGTTGGGGAGGAAGGAGAAGGTATGATTAGCCAGACCTGATACTGGCCTATGCCTTCATACATGGTGGAGGGAGAGGGTGGGTAGTTACTGGAATAAGGAAGAGGTGATGGATGACAAAAAGACAACAGGTAGCACTGTGCACTACATCTCGTTTTCCACAAGTGGTGGAACTGAGCCCAGCTTCCATTATCTCATGCTATTCCTCCCTCCAGCCCACACCCATACATATGGACCATTAGCAAAACAGCATGGATAATGACATTGGTGCTCCAAGGAATTCTTGTTGCGTGAATCATCCTTGTCAAAACTGATCCATATTGGTCAACCAGACCCTGCAAGAATCCTCTAGGGACCACAGGGCGGGAGGCAGCTTGCTGCAGTGAAGAAGGAGTGCTGGAAGAGAAAGCAAGAGGCCTGGGGCCCAGTCCTGCTTTTGTCACTGACCAACTCTGTAACCTTAGGCCAGTCTCTTCATCTCTCTTTGCTTGTTTAGAGAATGGGAGATGTTGGCCCAGGAAGTAACTAAGACCCATTTAACCCTGACATCACACCCCGTGCAATTGAGGTGCAGCAACAGCGCATGTCACTGCCCCCTCTAGTGGCCATTTAAAGCAGGGCAGGAACACGGAGCATCTCCATTTCTAATCAAAGAGGAACCACTTTCCCCACAGGGCTTTATAGGCATAGTCCCGTGGAAAAAAAGTTAAAAGGCAAAGTTCTGGAAGGAGAAGGACACCACTGCTTTGTCAACCAAAGCCCTGGAGAAGTGCAAAAATACAAGAAACTGTTCTTCTTCACAGAAATGTTGTGGCCACCCTGACATCCATTCACCAAGACACCATGTGTCCAACAGGAGGTGGTAGAAATAGGAAACTGACATTAGGAGGAAAAACAGCAGTTTTGGAAGGACATAGCTATGTTTTGGAAGGAAGTAGCTATGTAGACAGTAAAGGATGAAAGGGAGAGAGAGATTAGTCTCACAAATGCTACTGATCAAAACTCATTTATTCCAGAAATGTTTTACTGAGCATCTACTGTGTCCTAGACACTGATTATCAATCACATCTCTGAGGACAAGAGAATTCACAGTTCCAGCCCTCCTGGAGCTTGTATTCTAGTATAAGATATACATATTGCATAAACACGGGAACAGGAAGCACCATAAAGCAGAAACCTAACATGTTCTCTGAACTCATAACAGGAGGCCCTGACCTTGACTTTGGTATCAGAGAAGGCATCCCTGAGGAAGTGACCTTCAAGCTGAGTTTTTGAGTACTAAGGGAACCAGGTCAACTGTGTGGAGCAGGTAGTAAACAGACCAAATTGTTCATGAGAAATCTAAATTTTAAGAGTATTACTTAAATTGCTAGCACATGCTATGCCCTGGGAATACAAGGAAGAATAAAATATAAGATTCTTGCCTTCACAGCCAACAATCTATGGATGACAGAGGAGAGGGTTTGGAGCCAATAATAGCTAAAGTCTCAGAAGTCTGCGGTCACAAATCAAGGGTGGTTATGATGTTGATAGAAACGTGGAGGATTTAAAGAGCAAGGCTTATCTTAGTAACCAACATACTTTGGGGACTTAGACCTTTCTGCACATGCATTTTAATACTGTGTACTCCTGCCACAGCTGAGGAAGTGCGGTGGCCTGTGTCTTAGAATATAGGCCACTTACCAAGTGTCACGTCCCCAGCATGGCACACATTGCACCTGATAGATAAAAAATAAATGAATCATGCTGCTCCTTCAGACTCTTCAGCCTAATCTGCTGAATTCATTTGGAATGTGGAATGGGTATTGAGACCAGGAGCAAGGAGGAAGCAGGGCCCAAGTCACTGCCTGGCACAGAGTAGGTCCCTAAGAAGTGTTTGACAAAGGCGTGGTTGAATGAATGAGGAAACTGACAGCTCAGACTGGTGTTTTGCAACTAGATTATGAGAGGGTATAATGTCCCTCAGAGGCCTGAACTGAGATCCTGACAGTATTTTAAGACTCAAAAGAGATCTTTAATTTGAGGCATGTTACTTCCATTCTTTTTGTTGGCCATTCTCACTCCTTGGCACATCAGGGTTGGAACCTTCCTGTCTATAACTCACAAGTGAAAGAATTTCATAAGTACACACATCCATTATTCTAAAGATGAAGAAATCCAACCCCAGCTCAGCAATACCTGAGCTGAGGACCACTTAGCAAGGTTCTGAGACAGACGAGACATTAAAGTCACTCTTTCCTTCACAGTTAGACTTTATTTCATAGAGTCTGCACATATATCAAAGACTCAGAAAGACAATATGTTGGAAATTAAATCATTTTAAACATATCGGAGGTCTCATCATATAAAGGAAGACTGACGATGATTCCTCTTGCAAAATTAAGATTTTCTAACTGCTTCTGTGTGTAGACTTTCACATCAAGTTTTCTGAAAATGCAGTTGACCTCTAACACTGAAATTTACAGCAGGAAACAAACTTCAGTTTCTAAAAAAAAAAAAATTTAAGAAATCATCAACCCATATCATTAAGGATTCTTTATTGTAAACAATCAAAATCAACTCCGACTGATTTAAGGAAAATGAGAATTTATTAAAATGGCAGGCATATCACAGAATCACAAGTAAGGTTGAAGAACCAGTCCAGGGCAATGAGTCAGGAATGAAGCCTCAAATCACACCATAGAACTGGCCCCTGCAGCCTGTGACAATGTACTGATTAGGATTAATTTCAGCAGGAAGTAACAGAGACCTCAAATCACAGGACCTTAAATAAGATAGATGTGTACTTCTCTTTCCCACGTTAAAGTCTGGAGGCCCAGGGCTGATAGATAAATCTGTTCCTTGGGGTCCCCAGACATGCAGGCCCCTTCTATTTGTCGCTCTCCTGTGCAGGGCCTCCACGACTGTGGTTACTTCACAGTTCATGGCAGCTGCTTCAGCCTCAGCCACCCTAATCTCTATTCCAGCCAACAGAAAAGAGGAAGTGACGAGGCCCCAGCTGTCCTTTAAGGAAGGATCCCAGGAGAAGTCAGGCGACACTTCTACTAACAGCTTATTAGCCAGAACTAGCCAAACCTAGCCTCCAAGGAGATTGGGTAATATAGTCTTTATCCTAAATGGCATGTGCCCAGTTAAAAATAGGAAGTTTTGTTACTAGGGATGAAAGGAAGAATAGACACCAATGCACAGCAAGCACTAGGCATGAGACGCCACCATTACCTCTGCTGCCCTTGCTAGGCCCCCAGGAACTCAGGTTTTCTACAATCATTAGCACTGTAAGGACCTCTGGTGTGGACGTGTGTGATTGGCAGGGCCAAGGTCATGTGCCCACACCCTAGCGAGAGGCAGGCTGGGAAAGTGAGTGTCTGCCTGTAGAGTGGGAAATAGTCTGCACATGTTATAATATTTATCATGTGTGGAAATGCCCAGACGTAAGAGTAAGTGGCAGTACTGGGTGGCCTAAAAGAATGATCAACTCCTCTTCCTTTTTGCCACCAACCTGATTTGAATCTTAGATATATCTTTAAATAATTATAATTCTACACAGCACTGGTTTTTCTTTCTCATCCAAGATTCCATTGCAAAGCTACATAAAAATACTGCTACTTTCGGCGATGGTTTCTTGGATATGACACCAAAATCATAGGCAACAGAAACAAAAACTAGATGAAGAGTGCTACACTCAACTTAAAAACTTTCATGCATCAAAGGACACAATCAAAAGAGTGAAAAGGCAACCGACAGGATGGAAGAAAATATTTGCAAATCATTTATCTGATAAGGGGTTAATATCCAGAATTTATAAAGAACTTCAACAACAACAAAATCAACAACCCAATTTAAAAATTGGCAAAGGACTTGAATAGACGGTTTTCCAAAGAAAACATACAAATAGACAAAAATCACATGAAAAGGTGTTCAACATCGCTACTCATTAGGGAAATGCAAATCAAAACACATACCCACCCAGATGGCTACTATACAAAAAAAAAACACACAGAAAATAACAAATGTTAGTGAGGATATGGAGAAATTGGGACCCTGTGCACTATTGATGGAAATGTAAAATAATACAGCCACTATGGAAAACAATGTGGTGTTTCCTCAAAAAATTAAAAACAGAATTTCCAGATAATCCAGCAATTCTACTTTTGGGCATATACCCCAAAAGATAGAAAACAGGTACTAGAACAGGTATTTGTACATAATATAGTACCTTTATTCATAATAGCCAAAAGGTAGAAGCAACATAAGTATCTATAAACAGATGAATGGACAAACAAAATGTGGTATATACATACAATGGAATATTACTCGGCCTCAAAAAGGAAGGAAATTCTGATACATGCTACAACATGGATGAATCTTGAGGATATTATGCCAAGTGAAATAAGCCAGTCACAAAAAGACATATGCTGTATGATGTCACTTACATGAGATGCCTAGAATAGTCAGATTCATTGAGACACAAAGTAGAATGGTGGTTGCCAGGGGATATGGGGAAAGGTGAATGAGGAGTTATAAAACGGCACAGTCACATGGACAACAGTTTTGCAGGATGAAAAGAGTTCTGGAGATTGGTTGCACAATAATGTGAATGTAAGGAACACTACTGAACTGTACATTTAAACACGGTTATGATGGTATATTTTACATGTATTTTACCACAATTTAAAAAAGTACTAGTACTGTTTACCTGATGTACACAGCAGTGGCCAAGATTTTTGACTCCCTTGCCCAGAATGAGAGACCACGTTGTAAAAATAGACAAATAATAAAAACTGTGTTACACAACCCAAATCACATAAGTTCTCACTCTTGGATAAGAAAAGGAAGGGGCTTTTTTTTTCTTCAATTAAATAGAATTTATCTTTTATAGATGTAGGGAATAAGACTTTTCTACTTAATTAATTATAGTTTCAGCATTCTGTGAAGGATTTAATTCAACCTTTCTCTTTTATAGAAAAAAAAAATGTTCTGGGATTAAAATATAAGCAAATGAGTGGGCCAGACCCACAATTCTCAGAAACATTCAACTACAGGGAATAAAAGCAAGTATAATTCATTAGTCCCATTACCACTTAAAAGTACATACTAGTAACTATAATTTGCAACATGTTTTACATTCTAGAGAAATCTGTCACCTATGATACATTATATCATTTGAACCTCTTAATAACCTTACAAGGTAATTAAACAATTAAAAAATCATTATTCCTATTTACAGGTGAAAACTAAAGATGTCAGCATAAATTATGTATGCAGGGTTAAATGGAGAATAAGAGAAAGGGTAAAGACTCAAACTAGAAGGCAAAACCTTCAATTGCATTATGATGTCTCCGTTGGCACTTAGAAGAATAAACTGGTTAATACCAAAAGCAGGAAAGGATGCTATATCTTTTGAATTCATGTATTGATTTAATTTTCATTTGGGCTTTTCTGCTTTGCTCTTTCATTATATTTTTTTTTCCCAATGGAAAACAAATTTTCAAACCTTTGTTTTAAATAAAAGCAAAATGTAAAGGTCTTAAAAAGAAAGAAATTCAAAAGTGTTCTGGTCCCAGCTATAAGGAAGACTAAAATATCTGACAATCTTTCATCTGTAAGCATCTAGAAATGCTGAATAAAGTACACTAAATACTCTTTTAAATCATAGCTAAGGGCACCAAAACAAAGGGAAAATCCCAGTTGGTAGAAATGACAAGGAAAACTGAAAAACAGAAAAGTAAGCTTGTGAACTGACACAGAGAATATACTGGAACAGCAGGAAGTATCAGCCTTAGTAATCCAGGGAGCTTTAATACCCACCTGGGAAATGGCAATTATGTCTTGGGCTTGCTCAAAACAGGGTTTGGAATTGAGAAGTTCCTTCATAAAACCAAGATCCTAAAAGAAATGCCCCTTTAGTGAAAGCATAGGTTAGAAAATAATTTACCTTCCAGCAGAGGGAGTTAAGAAGGGAGCCTGTCTGAGTAGCCCTAGCTCTGCGTGGGAGAAATTCTCCCTAAGAATTTACCAACCATGAGATTCCACCTCTCCCACCCAAGCTAAGCTAAAGAATTAACATAAAAATTGGTTCCAAGCTTCTGACATCCCTATGACATTTGGCCAAAGCAAACCGAAACCTGCTGGAGATGTCCACACCCTCAACCCAGGTGGCACAGGACTCCCACACATAAGCTCTCCTAAAAATGAGATAACGGTTCAAAATTACAAAACGTATGAAGAAACAATCCACCCTGAATAAGAGTCAGAATAAGACCCACAAGAACATGTGATGTTAAAACAATGTAATAGAAACCATAAAATTAGCATATTTAATTTATTAAAGACATAAGAAATTAAAACATTAAAAAGTTATACTGTTTTAAAAAACAGGAGGATTTTTTAAAGAACCAAAATGAATTTCTAAAATGAATTTCTAAAAATTAAAAACATAGTAATTGAAATGTTAAATTATAATAAATAGATTAAATCATAAGTTAGATACAGCTAAAGAGAGAATTGGTAAACTGAAAGATAAGTCTTAAGAAATTGCCCCTAATACAACACAAACTAAAAGAGGAGAATATAAAGAAAAAGGACAGGAGAATGAAATATGAAAACCCAAGATATGTTAAATAGAAGTTCCAAAAGGAGATGGAGGTAATTTAAAAGAGCAATAAAGAATTAGGAGGTAATTTAAAAAAGCAATAAAGAATTAGGAAAGCTAGGAATTTTCTAAGATGAATGAATACCCAGATGCAGAAGACCAGTGAATCTTAAGCTGTGTAGATAAATAAATCTACACATAGAAACATCACAAAAAATGTTTTTTAGAACATCAAAATCCAAAGGGTAATCTAAAAGCAACCACAGAGATAATATAAAAATATCTTCAAAGGAAGAAAATTTTCCAACAGACTACTCAACATCAAACACAGGTGACAGAAGACAATATAATAGCTTTTAAGTAATAAAGTAACTCTTAACCTAAAAAAACTTCAAACAATTTTAAATACTCTTTAAGAAAAGAATGGCATTAGACATTGCCAGGCAAACCCTGAGAGAATTACCATTCACGCATTCATAAGAAAAAATACTGTCTAGGGATGAAATTTAGAAAAACAGAGTATTACACTTGGAAGGAGAGGGATCCACAAAACAATGGATTCTGTTGTATTAGTTTCTGTATGTTAAAAATGTTAAATAATAAGTTAGATCTAAATCTAAAAAAACACAAATCTTTCCATCTGTCTTAAGTCCCATATTTTGCTTCCTACAGTGAATTACAGCGATTACCAGAAACACACATGCTTTTTTTTTTTTTATCAGCCAGGCCTAAGGATGGTAAAATATTTTAGTAGGATAAGATTATGAAAGAATAATTTTCTGAAAAATAAAATAACTTTTATATAATTATGAACATTATCTTCAGAACAGACACCTTGAGGCAATGCATTTTTCCTCATTGGTGCTGGTATTGTTTAATGTGTTTATACAGCTCCTCCTTTTAAACATACTTCAAATTAACAAACCATTTAGAGAAAAACAGTCTTAGCGTCTTAAGCATTTTTTTAAAAAGTTTTCCTACTTGTCCCTACTTTGCTGACTGTCACTTTACATCATCTCTTCTTGCTGTCTTACTTGAGGCAACTGGCCAATGGTCCTGAGGCTGTGGTCATAAATATATGTGGCCCACATATCAATTTCATTTAGTTCAAACCAGCACACGTTTATCAAACCTTTATCACGTTTTGGGCACTGAATCACAAGTTAGTTATACAAGATACCATCTCTACTTTCAAGAACTCATTATTTATCAGTAGGAGCAAACACATAAACAAATAAGTGCCATATTGTGGCCAGTATTATGACAGAGCAATGTACAAAATCAAGGTTAGGCAACAATTCATTCCATCTGAGGCAGAAGTAATGGAGAAAGGGAAAATCAGAAAGGCTTCAAAAAAGAGTTGGAAATTGATATGGTTCTAAAGGAGCAATGGGAATTCAGCAGGCCGACAGAGGGTGTGAGTGTGAATTCTAGATCAAGGTAGCAACGTGGACAAAGAACAGTTTGACAGTACACAGAACGGAGAAGGCCCCAGTGTGCTAGGTCCCTTTAACAATAAAGAACAGAGAAGACCCCAGAGTTCTAGGGTCCCCCTTTAATGATAAAGCATTGGGAACTAATACTTTCTGAGTCCTATTGTTGCCAGACATACTACTAGGAGCTTTTCACACATTCCCTTGTTTAAGGAGTTTGAGGTTCACTCAATGTGTACTGAGGGACATTCAGAAGCAAGGCAGTGGCTCAAATAGATGCGGAAGAAGGCATGACATAAATTCATTTGTATCTGCATGTTTCCTTTCAGTGCACAAAGTGGGAATTACTGGGAAATCAGCTGAATGCCAGATATGTAAAACAGTGGGGATAGAACCACCCAAAGCTGAGAACTGTCTCTCAGGCATCCTCAAACTACGGCCCACTCAGGCCACATGTGGGTGTTTTTGCCCGTTTGTTTTTTTACTTCAAAATAAGATATGTGCACTGTGCATAGGAATTTGTTCATAGTTTTTTTAAAACTATAGTCTGGCCCTGCAACGGTCTGAGGGACAGTGAACTGGCCCCCTGTTTAAAAAGTTTGAGGACCCCTGGTCTATATGAACTCCCAACTTCACATTCCTTGTGGGCCCTCCTGGGACTCTAACTGCCATTTGCTCCCTTGTTCCTTCGGACAAAAGCAGTAAAAGTTACTGAAAATTTTACAGACTGATTAGGAAATACCGCAGTTGGAGGTGGCCTAACCTGGGACTCCAACCCAGATATCTTATCATTTATACACTACAGCACTTACTTCACCAGGGAATGTGGTATCTTAAAATACAGGATTCCCTGGGGTAAAGGATACTAAAAAATACTGCAAATCTTATTCATCATTATCATCATAATCACCATAGCACCATCACTTTTGTTATATACTAACCATTCGTGTCTTGCTTAACAAAAACCAATTCCTCCATGTACTCTGGGTCTAAAATATTCCCATTATTCTGTCTTCATTTATTCAACTATGAGAGGAGAATATTGCACTAGGTGGTCTCTAGATTTATTTTCAGTTCTAAATTTCTATGATTCTAATACAGCGCATAGTTAAGTATTTTTTCATTGAATGACTTGTTTTCTTTAGCCAAAGAAATTGCATTCAAATTCTGTATGTTGTGTCAGAAATGTTACAAAGGATTACAATGCATTTTCCAATATCATTTTTCTCCAGTACATTAATATCATTTATTTAGTTAGTTTACATTCAGACATACGCATACACACCTCTTCAAGGGAAATGTCTCAGAACCTTTGATAAAGTAAATGTTGTTTAAAATTTTTTTGATTACAATGATTACAGAGTTGTTGGTAACTGTGCTGGGGAATGAGTGCTTTTTATGTATAGTTACCATAATTTGTAGCTATGCAACCTTCCTATAGGCAAACCAATTACATGAAAATAGAATAAACTCATGGTTAGGTGGTTGCTTTATAAAAATAATCTCATGCTGATGCCTGTAATCCTAGTATTCTGGGAGGCCAAGAGTTTGAGAACAGCCTGCGCAAGAGTGAGACCCCATCTATACTAAAAATAGAAAAATTAGCTGGGCATGGTGGCACATGCCTGTAGTCCAAACTACTCAGGAGGCTGAACAGAAGGATCACTTGAGCCCAAGAGGTTGAGGTTGCAGTGAGTTGTGATGACGCCACTGCACTCTAGCCAGGGTGACAGTGAGACTCTGCCTCAAAAAAAAAAAAATCTCATAAGGATTTACTTCAAATAATGAGCTCCTCTAAATGCAATCTTGACAATGGTTCTGTCACAAAAAGCCTATCAATAAACTGGGATGGGATGGGCGCGGTGGCTCACGCCTGTAATCCTGGTACTCTGGGAGGCCGAGGCGGGCAGATTGCTCAAGGTCAGGAGTTCAAAACCAACCTGAGCAAGAGTGAGACCCTGTCTCTACTATAAATAGAAAGAAATTAATTGGCCAACTAATATATATAGAAAAAATTAGCCAGGCATGGTGGCGCATGCCAGTAGTCCCAGCTACTCGGGAGGCTGAGGCAATAGGATTGCTTGAGCCCAGGAGTTTGAGGTTGCTGTGAGCTAGGCTGATGCCACGGCACTCACTCTAGCCTGGGCAACAAAGTGAGACTCTGTCTCAAAAATAAATAAATAAATAAATAAATAAACTGGGATGAAATGTTCACTATATATGTGTATACAAACACACTGCTACACACACACACACACACACACACACACACACTAAGGGACTTGTATCCAGAATATATAGAGCTCTTACAACTAAAGAAGAAAGGAACCCAATTTTAAAAATGAGCAAAAACAGACATTTTGCAAAAGAAGGTACATGAATAGCCAATTAGCACATAAAAATATACTCAACATCATTAGGGAAATGCTAATTAAAATTACAATGAGATACCACTAGAGACCATAAAAATATCAAGTGTTAGTGAAAATGAGGAACACCTAGAACTCTTACAAACATTGTCGCTGATAGTATAAAATGTACATCATTTACCTATAAAGGTTAAAAGCACACCTATCTTATGATACAGTAATTCCAGCTCTAGGTATTTACCCAAGAGATATAAAAAACATATGTTCATAAAAAGGCTTATGCATCAAAGTTTAAAAGTTTTATTTGTAGTAGTTCAAAACTGAAACAACCCAAAGTCATTCAACAGGTGAATGAATAAACAAATTGTTATATAATCAAACACATAGATAGTACCAAGAAATAAAAATCAACAAATTTCTGATATACATGACAATATGGATAAATTTCACAGAGATTAGGTTGAGTGAAAGAAGTCAAACTCAAAAGAGCATATACCTTTATTTTCTTATTCCATTTATATGAAGTTCTAGAATAGCCCAAACTACTCTATTATGATAGAAATCAGTGCTTTTCTGGGGCATGGGTTGGATTAGTGTAGGCCAGGATTGACAGCATATTAGGAGGAAGGAACTTTTTAAAGCAATGGAAATGGTTGGGGTCAACCTCAATCTCTTGGTTGGGGTCAAAGCTACATGGGTATGTTTGTTAAAATATATCAAACTGCACTTAAAATATGTGCATTTTGGCCAGCGCGATGGCTCACGCCTGTAATCCTAGCTCTCTGGGAGGCCGAGGCGGGCGGATTGCTCGAGGTCAGGAGTTCGAAACCAGCCTGAGCAAGAGTGAGACCCTGTCTCTACTATAAATAGAAAGAAATTAATTGGCCAACTAATACATATAGAAAAAATTGGCCGGGCATGGTGGCACATGCCTGTAGTCCCAGCTACTTGGGAGGCTGAGGCAGGAGGATCACTTGAGCCCAGGAGTTTGAGGTTGCTGTGAGCTAGGCTGATGCCACGGCACTCACTCTAGCCTGGGCAACAAAGCGAGACTCTGTCTCAAAAAAAAAATGTGCATTTTATTGTATATGTTATATTTCAATAAAGTTGATTATACAAGAATGATCACTACAGACTGCTGATCATTTTCTATCATTTAAGATAAAGGATACTGGCCGGGCGCGGTGGCACGCACCTGTAATCCTAGCCCTCTGGGAGGCCGAGGTGGGAGGATCGCTCAAGGTCAGGATTTCGAAACCAGACTGTGCAAGAGCAAGACCCCATCTCTACTAAAAATAGAAAGAAATTAATTGGCAAAAAAAAAAATATTTAGAAAAATTAGCCGGGCATGGTGGCGCATGCCTGTAGTCCCAGCCACTGGGGAGGCTGAGGCAGGAGGATCGCCTGAGCCCAGGAGTATGAGGTTGCTGTGAGCTAGGCTGACACCACGGCACTCTAGCAGAGGCAACAGAGTGAGATTCTGTCTCAGAAAAACAAAAAAAAGATAAAGGATACTTGAGACTCTCTTATGTTAGCACTGCTAAGCTTAAGTTCCTTATAGGAAACATGATAGTGAAATCAATGATTCTCAGTAAGGACTGATTTTGTCTTTCAGGAGACATTTGGCAATGTTTAGAGAAATTTTTGGTTGTCACAACTAGCTGAAGGTGCTACTGGCATCTAGTGTGTAAAGGCCAGGGACAACACTAAATATCCTACAATGTACAGGATAGGACAAGCCCCACAACAAAGAATTATTGGGCCCAAAATGGCAGTAGTGCCATGCTGCAAAACATTTTCTGAAATTATATTCTGCTGTGTGCATAAAGCTTAGCGAGATTATTGAATGTGCTTGTTGAATGTGAGCAGCTATATGATAGCACTAGTGTGCAGTGAGTGACCAGAGCGCCAGTTTTGCAGTTGGAAGTACTAATAAATTCTTCAACCTACACAATGATGTCAGACTTTTAAAAATGCACTGCTAAAGGTTGTAATAAGAAAATTAAAATTTGAATTTAAAAATCCATCTGAAAACAACATTTCAGGGACATATGTACAACACAATGAGAGGCTGTGAATTTAATGAAATGGCAATGATGCTCATAACGTTTGTGTTCAGAATTCATCTTGACACATTTATATGAAATGAGAAGAATCCTAATCAGTACAATCAAATCAGATTTAGCGTGTGATAAGTACATATTTTTGCCTTTAAATGTCTTGCATTATTAACAAGTTCATTTATTAAAACTTCTCAAAGTGTCCTTTTCATATTTATTAGTGACTTTTGTTAAATATTTTATCTATAGATTCATGGTCAATAATACCAAATACTTTAAACTGTAACATATAAAACATTCAACACATTTCACTTACTAAGATATTAATGTACATTAACCAGGACTCCATTTAGCACTAAATATTTACTAATACATTAATGAATTATTTATTCCCTTGTTTTATGCATTGCTTAACATCTCAGCACTTTTGAAATTTAATTTCTTTGAAGAAAATCTCAAAATACATTTTGCCAGTTTACAGAATTTAATGTTATACCTCACAAAAATTATTTTTCTCCAAAGGGTAATAAGTTTTCTTTTTTTTTTTTAGGGAATGTGACTTAGTTAGAATGGCTGAGCTTTACCAAGCCTGCATATGATATAGGGCCATACACAGAGAGAGTATATAATTATTGTTTGAAGATGACATGAAAATGTGGAGGCAGGAAGGAGACACAGAATAGATAAATAAAAATAGGATGCAGATAGCTGAAGAAGGATTAATACTATATGGCTAATTAGTTAATAAAATAGAAGATGAGATTTTACTCTTTTTTTTTTTTTTGAGACAGAGTCTCACTCTGTCACCCTGGCTAGAGTGTAGTGGCATCATGATAGCTCACTGTAACCTCAAACTCCTGGGCACAAGTGATCCTCCTGCCTCAGCCTCCCGAGTAGCTGGGACTATAGGCATGTGCCACCACACCTGGCTAATTTTTTTCTATAATATTTTTTGTATAAACAGGGTCTCAGTCTTGCTCAGGCTGGTCTGGAACTCCTAACTTTAAGCAATCCCTCCACCACAACCTCCCAAAGTGCTAGTGCTAGGATTACAGGCATGAGCCACTGCACTGGATGAGATTTTTACATATTTTAAAAAAATAAAATGTGAAGGGTTCATTTCCACACAGAAAATCCATACTGATTCTGAATCATCATTAATTATAATAATTTTTAATTGATGGTTATGATATATACTACACAGAGTCTTTTTTCTGATTAAATGAAGCTAGCAAATTATTTCCCTATCTCAGAAGTTAAGAGGCAACTGGTTGTGAAACCCCTGGAGTTACATAAAGCATAAACTAAATAATAAATATTAGATACACTTTTTTACTCCTCTTCCATACAAATCATCACTCATTAAGCATTTAGTGATAATAGCAAAGATATTTCAGAGCTATATTTTAAAAAATAGTGGTCCCAAAGGAAATTACTAGACAATCTAAAAGTGATAGCAGTGGTTTTGAAATTCTGCAACAACAACAAATGATGTTTTATTTTCCTGCTTACAAATAATTGTCCACCTCTTTGTCTTTTCAAACACAAATTTTATTCAGGATAAATGGTTTTCACAGTGAATTCAGTATTTCAGTTTGTCTTAACTTTTGATCTTTTAAGAAGCAGTGTTTATTTAGTGCCACCCAGATTTTGTGCCATCCACATTATCACTCACTTGCTTAAATCTTTGTTAGTATTAACTACGGCCTTGAGTCCCCATAAATTATCTGCTGGTTATTTGTATTTTGAACATAGTGCACGTGCAGATTATATAATCCCTGATTGTTGGTCACCTTAAGTGTTACAATCAAATTTTTTCCTTTAAATAGCAGGTAGATCTAACATGGCTATTCCCCCAATAAGATATAAATTATCAAACTGGCAAAAGAGACAACCAAATATTTAGTTCTATGTTTGCTATGGTTTAAATGTTTGTCTCTTCTGAAATTCGTTTTGAAATTTAATTGCCATTGTAACAGTCTTAAGAGGTAGGGACCTGGAAGAAGTAATTAGGTCACGAGGGCTGCACCCTCATGAATGGATTGATGTTATTGTGGGAGTGAGTCAGTGATCTCGAGAGGGGGTCATTATAAAGCAAACCAGGCCCCTCATGCTTTCTCTTTTGCACATGCTCACTTGCTCTTCCATATTTTCACTGTGGGATGGTGCAGCCCAAAAGGCCCTCACCAGATGCTGATGTCATGCACTTGGACTTCCCAGCCTCCAGAACTGTAAGAAATAAACTTCTTTTCTATATAAATGACCCAGTCTTTGATATTCTGCTATAGCAACAGAAACTACACTAAGACATTGTCCTTCTGTTAACAAAAAAGTATTTACTTTCACTCACCGAAAATTTTGACATGTTCTTTTATTTTCCTTAAACTTTTAAGTTCAGAAAGACTAGGGTGAGGAGAGAGGGCATGACTATTAAGAAATAAGTTGTTACCATTAACACCACTTGCAATTTTATATAAACTGGCAGGTCAGAATCTTTAGTTTGAGATGTTAATGCCAATCAACTAATTAATTCACTTAGAATACTTCTAAAAATATCACAGAAAAATATGGTGCTATCTGCATTTTTTAAAAAAGAAAATGTGTACATTGTTCCAAAAGTTTAGAAATAAAAACAAACCAAAACCATAGCAATACTTAAAGAGGAATGTGATATTAATAAAATAATTCCAAAAGAAGCTCTTTCTCATTAGTTCAGTCTAGATTCCTCTGAACTACTTTTCCCACAATAAATGGAGTTTATTGAGAAAAGTTTCTCATTGTCCAATGTTCTAACTGTAGAAAATACTTGAGAGTTTACTGTCATATGTCATTAATTCTAAGATATAATTTCTCATATTTTAACATCTCTAAAATAGAGATGCAGTTTTACAAAAATAACGTTATGATTTAACTGGTAATGTTTCTAATTTCTTTGTAATACCTAAAATAGGAATCTGTGCTAAATAATTTATATACATTACCTTTGACATATTGAAAACAGATACAATGTAGATAATGTTAATATACCCATGTTACAGGTGATAAAATTGAGATTAGAGAAATTAGAATAACTTGGATACTATACTACTAAAATATGGTACTGCTAGAATTCAAGTTTAAGGTGTTCAGACTTTGGAGAGAGCCCTTGCTCAAGCTAGATTATACCATCTCACCCATGTATAAGGCTTAGCAAGAGAGGATCAGGAATTAAGATATGTGCAGAACAGGATCCGTTTTATATGAAAATAAATGTCAGGTGCTCATGAAAGCCTATTTGAGGTTGTTTTTTGTAAAATTATATATTAAAAACACATTAAGTTAAAAACCTTTTTTCAAAAAAATTATGTTGGTCACAGTAAGTAGTGTACTGGTAAATGTTGAACAACTGGCTTTGGGAGGGGCAGAAAGGGTAAATCCTAATTTGTAATGTTTGCTGATTTCTGTGGTGTAATATTCCCACTGTGGCAGGTTTCAGGACACCAGAGTGAAAGCAGTTGACTTATGAATTTTCTGAAAAGTTAACAATCAGTTCTGGCAGACTGGTAGAGCCAGCCCTAACATCCATTGCCAGTATATGTCAAATGATAAAGAAAATATTTTGTCTTATGATCATATCTTATTAAATGTCATTTGCAATATTAATTAAAATTGATTTGGAAAGGAGTATTAAAAACGGACAAAACTATCATAAATCAATATAGCTACCAATAGCTACATAACAATATGGCTAGCCTGTTCAAAGGGATATTGTGCAAGGGGGGGGGGTAATAAATTGGGTCACAATATTTGTCTTCCAGTATTTATTGAATTTCTATAGTGAAGCTAGCACTTTTAAATCATAGTCTATATCTAAATGGCATGATTGTCGACTTTAAGGATTTTCTAAGAGAAAAAAACGTTCAGTAATGAATTTTAGAGAGTATTCTAACTTTGGGAGTGTTGTGAACAATAACAAGGACTGAAAAAGATTACCAAAAACTAAAAATGCTTAAAAGATAAATAACCATGATGACAGAATACATTTCAGTTTCATAAAATGGGGACCATTAAATTTAGAGAAAATAACTTCAAATTTCACACACCAAAACTGGAAAACTAAGAATTCAAAGATATCCAATTATGATACGCAAGTTGCAACTGGAAAATATATTTACAAGGCAAGAGACAAAAATGTTAGGACATCTCATAGAAAACTTAGCCAGGACAGTGCAAGTCAAATTCCATTACACAGGCTCTAAGGAACTGCCTACGGACTTTTGTTGTTTTAGAATTTTCTCAGTTAAATATTGTCTGAAATTTGCAGGGTAAATTGTGTGGTTGTTTTTGTAAAGGAAAAAAAAAAAGATCCTGTTTAAAAATGGTATTTATTTTACCTGAACAATTGACATTGAGCACATTTTGAGCCTCTGCACACTTTTTAAAAGAACTCAAATCCATACCAAAAAGTACGTTCCATTCATGTCAAGTATATGAAGCTGAATCTCTTTGGGCTCTGATTGTATAAACAGGACTTCCTAGATAAGGTCCCCTGTCCCATGCTCTAGGTCTAGGGCCTTTCAGCAAACACCTTGATGTCCTTAAAACAGCTCTTAATTAAACAGAAGCTGATAGAAAAGGAACCAAGGAAAGTTCAGAAAGAATCTGCTTCCTTTTTCTACTTGTCCTTCATGCCCTCACCTCCATGTAGCAAAATTCAGAATGTTCTTTTTATTCTTTTATTCTTAGTTAAGCCAAACTCATCCTACAGATGAGGTTCAGGTCCCATCTTGTTAATATAAGGTCCCCTGACAACCCCGGACACAGAAATCTCTCTAGACTTAACCACGTTTGTTTGTTCCACTCTGTTTCGGTATTGAAGCAAATGGGGGCTTAGTATTTACCTGTCCTGTCAAATGGCACCAAAGACAGGCAGGGTCTACATTTCATATCATTTGTATACCACCCACTGGAGTGCTGAATCATTCCTTCTTTTCTTTCCTCCTTTCTGCAAACATTTATTAACCATTACTTGTTGTCAAGTACAAACACAAGAAATAAGAACAAATTTGAAGAAACCATCATCTGCACCCTTGAGTCATTTTATGATTTCTCCTATCCTCATCTCTCCAGCCTTATCTTAACACTCCCCTTTTAGTTTTAGACAGGATATTTAATTCTTTAAATATGCTACATCTTCTCACCCCTGGGGTTTTGAGCTGTTTCCTCTGTGTCTAAGAATGCTTGGCCTCCCTGCTTCCATTCTACCCTCTATACAGTTATATTTGGCTATCACCTACCCAATCCTTCTGGTCTCAGCTTAGCTGACACTTCCTCCAGGAAGCCCTCCCTGATCCCCAAGGTAAGGCAACTTTCTTATCTGCTTACTCGTACTATTCCCAGCATTGTGCTTTCAAAATTGAATTATAATTGCCTGTTTATTTTTGTCTGCCATTGGAGTGTATTATCTATTAGTACACATATATGTTTCTTTTATATATTGGGTATGATTTATGTATTTGTTTAACTCCTGGTGCATAGTAGGTATTTTTTTAAAAAGTGTGTTGAATGTAGGTAAACATCACAATTCCTGCCCTTGAGAATATCACCATCTAGTGGGCTAGACAGAAATGCAGATAAATCATAACAGACACGTAGATTAAAAGCTTTGGGAGTCCAAAGTGACGAATTTTGCCTAGGGAAGTCAGGTCCTTCACAAAGGAAGTGGCATTTGAGTTGGATTTTGAAGGGTTTCAAAGTTTGCTGGGTGGAGAAGAGGAGCATAGCAGATGCTTAGTAATTAACCACTTGAGAACATTCCAGCATGCCTGTGAGCAGGTCCAGAATGGTTCAAATCTTCCGAACGCCTTTCAGTGCAAGAAAGATAGAAAAGATTAAAGTATGGCCACAAGCATGGGGTTCGACTAATTAGGACAGTGGAAAGGGTCATATGTGTAAATAGATTTAAAAATGCAAGTGTCATATATAAGTCAAATCAGTGGCTGCTAGTAGGACAGTTAACACTACTGGAAAGAAACTGCATCAGGAAGAATGAAACACTCAGTCATCTAATGCCAGTCAACGTAAGGAAGGGGCGTTAGAGGGCCTGAGAGAGGGGAACACCAAGCAGAACATGCAAGAGAAAGGGCCTCAGCTATGGAATCTCTTAGTATTTGAAAGTTTTACCAGGGAGGAACCAAACACAACCTTCAACACAAATCTAGCCTCTGGTATGAATCATCAAGCACATCATGGGCATCTAGGCCCAATGCATACATTACAACTCCCGACTCACAAAAGCTTCTTAGACTGCAAACAAGATGTGTGAAGTGGCATTGATGAAGAAAATGAACCAAAGGAGCCATTTCTCAGCTTTAAGCAAACTAAGAAATGTTGATTAATCTTTAAATTCTGGAGGAAATGAAATTTCAGGATGTTTAAAGTCATTCAGGCCACCTCTCTGGGCTTACCACCAATCACAGCGTCGCACTTCACATTCTAGAAACAGCTGCTTGTGCTTCTCTATATACACACGTTACTGCTGCTCCCAAGACTTTTTTCATGATGTTTCTTTTTTTTTTTTTTTTTTTTTTTTGGAGACAGAGTCTCACTTTGTTGCCCAGGCTAGAATGAGTGCCGTGGCTTCAGCCTAGCTCACAGCAACCTCAAACTCCTGGGCTCAAGCGATCCTCCTGCCTCAGCCTCCCTAGTAGCTGGGACTACAGGCATGCGCCACCGTGCCTGGCTAATATTTTCTATATATATTAGTTGGCCAAATAATTTCTTTCTATTTATACTAGAGACGGGGTCTTACTCTTGCTCAGGCTGGTTTCAAACTCCTGACCTTGAGCTATCTGCCCATGATGTTTCTTCTGTGCAGTATTTTTTTTCTCCTTTCCATCTTATACCCTCGTCAGCCAGATAAAATCCATTCAGCTTTTAAGACTCAGCTCAAATACTACCTCCAAAAGGCCTTTGCTGAATCCGGAGGCTATGATTTTTGCTCCTGCTTTGCACCCTTATGATATTTATTCCCGTTTGTGCATTGGTAACCCTTACCTCCACCAGCACTGGGTCTTACTTATATTTATGTTTATAGAGCCTCCAGCCATTCATGGCAACTAATGGGCACTCAGAAAATAGTTCTTAAATGAATGAATACATTAAAGAAATGAAAGTGTTACGGGAAGATTTACTAAGTAATATGATCAGACTGACGCCTCCGGAAGACAAATCTGGCAGCCATGTGTAGGATGATTGAAGTGGGAAGACACCAGATTGAGAAGCAGGAAGAATGAGGTGGTTATCCAAACAGCTCAGGAAAGGAGGTGGCCATGAGGATGTCAGGAAGGAATCAACCCAAGAGACACGTGGAAGTTGAATCAATAGAACTTGGTGGCTGACTGGTGAACAAGGTGGGGGTGGGGTGGGAATGGGAGAAAGAATATTTAGCCTTTCTGTTAACAGATCATTCACCAACAGAAGGATGATACCATTGACAGAAAGAAAAGAATCTGGAATAAGAGTAACTTTGAAGAAAGGACTGAAGGAAGGGTGAAAGATGACAAGGAGGTAGTAAAACATCCAGAAATCAAAAGATAAAAGGGGAAAGTAGGGGTCAGGAAGTTGCAGCTTCACTGAAGGTAAGGTTTGGGAAAGGCATAAGGAAAGGATGGTCTATAATGAGGAAACTACAGTGAAGTCAAGAAAGATGTTGGACCCAGACTTAATTCACAGATCATGAGGCAATGACTTTTCAGACTTGTGGTCTCAGTTTAAATACTCCAACCAGCAGTTTCCCCTTCTCCTAACCTACCCCTGATTTGCCATTATAAAAATTGTTGATTGGAACTTATCACTCAGCTACCAGACAACACTGGGAACTTTCCTTTATTTCATAGACTCTGATAAGGATCCATTTCAGATGTGTCAAAAATAAGAAAACAAGAAATATTTCCTTGTCTGGGGCACATTTTTATGTCCAAATGAAACCAAAATTATTTAAAATTTCGAGGTGATTGGTCTAATGCCTTCTGAAGTATGCAAGAGGAAAAGAATATCAGAGAAATAAAAATGCATTTATGTAAACAAAATATACATAAGACACCAACCTTCTTTCATGACAAGGTCCTCTTGTTACTTAGGTCATAGTGTGTCCGAATTAAGTTTAGCTGCAATAACAGAAAACAGAAAACAGCAGTGGCTGAAACATGTAAAGATTTATTTTGTCACATAAAAGAAGTCCAGATGTGGCGGTCCAAACTTGGCATGACAGCTCTGCAAAGCAGAGGAGACTCAGCCTCCCACCTTCATGTTCCACCATAGTTTAAGTCACTTTATTATTCAAAAAGGACACTAGAGCTATAGCCATATCAAATTACAGGTAAGATACAGGAAAGTGGAAGCAAAGACTGAAAGGGTTTTCCTTAGCTGTCTGTTCTTCTTTTAAGCAAACTTCCTGGAAATCACTGTTACCAACTCCAACAATTTGTGCTTTATCTCATTGGCCAAAACTTAGTCATATGGATACACTCAGAGTCAAAAGAGATAAAGAAACGTGGTTTGTTTTTAAATCTTGGCACAGAGCTGCCCCAGTAATATAGCAGTTCTCTTGGTAAAGGAAAAGGGTAAATAAATGGATAATGGACAACTAGTAATCTCTTCCACAAATGTCAATTTTCATCGTTTAAAATATGGTGGCTTACTTACCCAACAAATCCAAAATGCATTGAAGTCAAGAAGATGGAGATTTAAATGCCCCCAACACTTATATTTGTTAGCTAACTATGCTAGTATCTTTTTTTCTTATGCCATTATACAGTAGATTTTGACCCAATACAGGCATAACTATTGTAAAATACTGAAAATATAAATATATTTTCTTGACTTAAAAAAAAAAATGAAAACACAATGTTTAGTGAAGTTAATTCTTCTTTTCCTAATTGGTCAATGCCAGCAAAAAGAAAACTCTTCTTTGCCTTTCTAAAAGTTTCTCCTTTAGTCATAGTTTAAAAAAAAAAAAAAAAAAGATTGCCATTGCCCCTGTAGCTATCAGAAAAATAACCTAATTCTGAAGAAGGGTTACAAAGTTTCTGCCAAGGAAATAGAGTTTGGCTGTTCTGTAGGCTGGATAACCACTTGTGACTACCCACTTGCCAAATGAAGAATTCTCTCTTCTCAGCTTTCACTCCCCTTAAATTCTTTATTACTTTCAACACAATAGAGTCACCGGTGTGTGAAATGTCTTCTCCTTCCACTGGTTTCTGTAGCATGGTCCTACCACGTATGGTTTTCTTCTTTGACTGTTTCTTTCCAATCTCTTTTACTACAGCTGCTTCTTCCAATCACCCTGCTTGAGAAAACACTCAAAGTGTGTTGTCCTCTAAACTCCACAGCAATCAACACGGAAGTCTTCTGTGACCAAATGTGGGAATTTTTCCACACACAACAAACCATAGACACCAGCTGAGTGTCATTTAATTCAATTCTGACACTACCAGTACATGGGGAGGGCGGCCATCAGATCTCACAGGGTGAGGGCTCAGTCACCTAAATTGTCCCCTCTTCAGATACCAGTGACGAGTCCAGGCCTCCGGAACTTCTGACCAACGTGCTTCAAATTGGGGGTTCCCACAACCCCCACTTTGGGTTCTGTTACTTTGCTGGAGTGGGTCATAGAACTCAGGGAAACACTTACTTACATTTACCAGTTTATTACAAAGGATATCTTTTATTTATTTATTTATTCTTTATTTCAGCATATTATAGGGCTACAAATGTTTAGGTTAAATGTGTTGCCTCTCCCCGCTTCCCCCCCCCCCAGGAGTCAGAGCCTCAAGCGTGACCATCCCCCAGAAGGTGCACATCGCACTCATTATGTATGTATACACCCATCCCCTTCTCCCCCCTCTCATCTGCCTGATGCCCGATAAATGTTATTCTTATATGTCCACTTGGGTGTTGATCAGTGAAACCAATTTGCTGGTGAGTACATGTGGTGCTTATTTTTCCCTTCTTGGGATATGTCACTTAGTAGAATGGGTTCCAGCTCTATCCAGGAAAATACAAGAGGTGCTATATCATCATTGTTTCTTGTAGCTGAATAGTACTCCATGGCATACATATGCCACATTTTATTAATCTACTCATGTATTGATGGGCACTTGGGTTGTTTCCACCTCTTACAAAGGATATCTTAAAGGATACAAATAAACAACCAGATGAGGAGGCAAGGTCTGGACAGACCCAAATGCAGGAGCTTCTGCCCCCGTGTAGCTCTGTTGGCACATAGATGGGATCTTCTTCACCTTCCTGTTAGCCTCCATGTGTTCAGCTCTCCAGAAGCTCCCCAAACTCTATCCATTGGGCCTTTTATGGAGACTTCATAGGCTGTCCATGATTGAAGCATGGTCAACTGTGTCACTATGTGGACAAAAAGGGTATAATCCAAACCCAGCAAGACCTGTCTGTCCAGATTCTTTTTGCTCTCTCTTTGCAGATGAAAAGAGAACAAGAGAAGGTCAGAGAGAGACAGAGAGAGAAAGATTCTGTTTCCTATGGCCTGCTTCTGAGCTCTCAAGTACCCCAACTTTAAAATAAAAGACTGTAACCAGGTTTGGGAGTTATGAGCCAGGAATAATATCACACACCCTTAAAAAAAAGTAGCTAGTCCTCAGCTTGTTTCCCTAGCTGCTCTTATCCATTCTGGAGTCCACTGCCATTTTCATCCCCTCCCTTTAATATAACCTTGCGTCCATAACTTCCATAGGTAGTTTCTAGCTCTCATCTCTCTAATTTCCCATTTCTAACTTTTGTTTGTAAAAACCAATTTTTCTTAACCTAACTCTTCTGTAGGCACCTCAAAGTTAACAAATACAGCATTGAATTTGTCCTGTTCTTGTTTGCTTCAAATCTATTCCTCCTTTTGCATTCTTTATCCTGGCTGCTGACATGACATCACCACCTCGCCAGTTCTGTAGACTGAACACCTGAACGTCATCGAGGGTCTTATCTCCTCTTCCTACACCTATATCTAACCTTGTACCCAAACTCCATTGATTCGGCTTCCAGAGCAGCACTGCCTTTCTTCTCAGTTAAAATAATGCCATGATATCTTGAGGGGTCTCTCTGCCTTCAGTTCTCCCAGGTACTGCCACCTCTTCTTCAAAAATCTTCAGTTGGGGCCGGGTGCGGTGGCTCAAGCCTGTAATCCTAGCTCTCTGGGAGGCCGAGGTGGGCGGATTGTTTGAGCTCAGGAGTTCGAGACCAGCCTGAGCAAGAGCGAGGCCCCATCTCTACTATAAATAGAAAGAAATTAATTGGCCAACTAATATATATAGAAAAAATTAGCCGGGCATGGTGGCGCATGCCTGTAGTCCCAGCTATTTGGGAGGCTGAGGCAGCAGGATTGCTTGAGCCCAGGAGTTTGAGGTTGCTGTGAACTAGGCTGACGCCATGGCACTCACTCTAGCCTGGGCAATAAAGTGAGACTCTGTCTCAAAAAAAAAAAAAAAATCTTCAGTTGGGGGCTGGGTATGGTGGCTCACGCCTGTAATCCTAGCACTCTGAGAGGCCAAGGTGGGTGGATCATTTGAGCTCAGGAATTTGAGACCAGCCTGACCCTGTTTGAGCAAGAGCGAGACCCCATCTCTATTAAAAATATATAGAAAAAATTAGCCGGGCATGGTGGCACGTGCCTATAGTCCCAGCTACTCAGGAGATTATGGCAGGAAGATTGCTTAAGCCCAGGAGTTTGAGGTTGCTGTGAGCTAGGCTGATGCCACGGCACTCTAGCCTGGGCAACAGAGTGAGACTCTGTCTTGGAAAAAAAAAAAATCTTTAGTTGGCTACCCCTTGCACAGAGAAAAAAATCAGATTAATACCATTTGGACTTTTAGGTTCTCTGTAATTGAGAACCAATCTGTTTATTGCCTTTCCTACCTCTTCCTCACTCTCCCTTTTCTGCTGGACAAGCCTAGTGATCAGAACTACTCTCCCCTAATTCCTCCCAAAGCCACCCATGGTACTCATCACACTCTGCTCTTATAGTTGTCTGTATTTGTCTGCTTTTAGGTTGTGAGTCTCTGGAGAGCTTGTCCTTATTGCTTCTCTTTGCTTCCCACAGCACCAGTAGTGTCATAAGCCCTTCATAGAGGTTCTTTTAATAAAAACTATCTGTAGATATCCCTTGCTTCTGTTCACATGGTCTTCAATTCAAGGATGCCCTATAGCAAAGCTCTGAAGTAAGGCTTCAGGGACTCTCTACCCCCTTTCTCTGCTTCCCTTCCTTTCACTCAGAGATGCCCAGGGCCCCATGTCCACTCCTGCTGACCCAGGCGTCTTCCTGCGGTACCTACACAGACCATTCCTTTTGAGCAATTCCAACTCCCAGAACTTTCCTTTCCCAGTCTTTTACCCAAACCAACATTTTCCTGGGGTGAACGTTAGCACCCTGCCTCTTCATTTTATAGATCAAGAAATTAAGGCCCAGAAAGATGACATGAAATGCCCAAGGTCATGAGGTCATGAGACCAATTGGTGACAGAATCGAAACAGACCCAAGATCTCCTGACTTGAGTCCACTGCTCTTTTTTCTTTTCTTCTTTTTTTTTTTTTTTAATTTCAGAATACTAGGCATCTACCCAGAATCCACTGCTTTTTCTCTCACATGTTGCTGCCCATCCTGCATCTCAACCCCGTTGGCCTCAAGCTGCCATTAAGGATTGGCAAGGATCTGCTGCTAACCATCCTCAGTAAGCATCTCCCAACAACTGTCGTCAGTGTTATGACTCACAGTGATGGGGAAAGTTCACATTAGTACCTGGAGCCCTCCTGTTGTTGTTTTGGTCAGAGTGCTTTTCCTAGCTCCTGAACTCGTACCTCAGAGAGACATTCTCTATGCTGGGATATGTCAGGCCTGCACACTTCTGCAATGCGCTTCAAGATGACTGTGTGGTTACTGACATTTACCGTCTGAGGCAATCCTCCCACTCTCCACAGAAACCATGGCAGCAGAACTGCAGAGGCATCCCCTTGCAGCTTTATAGCTTCCTGAGGGAAGACTTCAGTTCATGAATGTGTTGTAATTTCTGTGAAGGGAATCTAAAATCCTTAAAAACATTCATGAATGAATCTTTTCAACACTACTTGGAAGAAACTCAGCGACTTTACCATTAAAACTGAGTTAACACAGTAATGAAATTCAATGACCACCACTGGGAAATATATGAATGCCTCAGGGCAGAACAAAGGCCAACCGAATCAGCCAAGGGAAGTTACTTCTACAAAATGCATTTACCTGAATAGGAACTTGAATGGTTTCCAAGGAAGGACACTGTATCCTTCCAGAAAGTGTCATGTGTTCTTCATTCATCCAGTAAAACTAAGAATCTAGATTTAAATTTTATTTTAGTTTGGCATTGGTGCTGGGTTTTAGGGAATTATCTTATTGAGACTGGTTTATTCTTCTGAGTGATGATCTGAGGAAACATTGCATTTTTGTTTTTCAGATAGAAGAAGGGCACTGGCAGCTTGCCATTTCTGCAAACTTTGATTTTAGAATTATAGGTCCTTGATGCCTTACAGCACATCTGATCCCACCCTGTATTTTATAGGTGAAAAACTGATGCCTGCTACCCTGATAACATAGAAATTGTCTATCCTATTTAGTGAAAATCATTCTATCCTAGAGACAGGAATTAATTGAGTAGGAACTTGGGCACTTGATTTTAGTTGTTATATGATGTCTAAGTGTGTACACTTAGGCCTAGAAGAAATTAATGCTTTGGACCCCATCTCCTTGCCTTCCATTTTCATACAAAGTGGGTGACCTTTTTAAGTTTCCTTTGGGAAGTGTGTGAATGCCTACAGTTCTTTGTGCTAACATTAAAATAATTCCTTTTTAGTTTTTATTTTTTAGTAAAATAACTTAAATGGACTTCAAGAGTCTCTTCAGTGACACTTTAATCAATTACTTCATTAAAAAATTGGGATAAGACACACTGGTTTCTTTTGTTCGTTTGGCTTTTTACATACACAGTCTTGCCCTGTTGTTGCCCAGGTTAGAGTGCGGTGGCATCATCATAACTCTCTGTAACCTCAAACTCCTGAGCTCAAGCGATTCTCCTACCTCAGCCTGTGTAGCTGGGACTACAAGTGCAGGCCGCTGTGCCCAGCCAACCTTTTTTTCTATTTTTAGTAGAAACAGGGGTCTTGCTCTTGCTCAGGCTAGCCTGGAACTCCAGACTTCAGGTGATCCTCCTACCTCAGGCTCCCAGAGTGCTAAGATTACAGGCGTGAGCCACCTGTCTGCCATGACACTCTCTTTTAATACAGCATTTGTGACTATCCAATTGGATAATGTATGGAAAAGTACTTCCAAAATTAGAAAGTGTTTTGTAAAAGAAACAAGTTATTCCATTTACTTTCTGTACACATTCTATTCCATTTGTTTCTTCAGCAAATATTTATTAAGCAGTTATCATGGGCCAGGCCCTATCCTGTGCTCCCCTCCTCTCCCCCTGGCAAAAAAAAAAAAAAAAAAAAAAACAGAAAAACAACTAAGTCATTTCCCCGGTTATGTTTTGTCATAGCACTTTGTACTACTTTCCTTTCTAGCAGTATCACAATTTCAGTTAAATAATTTAATCTGGCAGTCCCCCCCTTATCCTCAGATTCATTTTGTGCAGTTTCAGTTACCTGCTGTAAAGTACAATAAGATATTTTGAGAGAGCACAACCACATTCACATAACTTTTATCATTACAATATACAATTTTATTAGTTATTATTAATCTCTTACTGTGCCTAATTTATAAATTAAACTTTCTAATAGGTACGTACAGGCAAAAACAGCACAGATATATAAGGTTGGTGCTACCCCATTGTTTCAGGGATCTACTGGGCGGCTTGGAAGGATCCCCTGGGATAAATGGGGACAACCGGTACTGTAATTAATTGTTCGGTGCCTGTATCAAGCACTAGAATTTTGGCTTTACGGAAACAGATGTTTCTTCTCTTTTGGTCTCTGATACTCAGCGCCCTGAGTGGCTGCCACAGAAAAAGCAAACAAATATTTGAATGAACAAATGAATGAAAAACCAAAAATGGGTGATGAAAACGTATACTACAGTACAACCCGTACTATACTGGGCTTGCAAGGTACTATGGGAATTTATAGGAGGAGGATTTAAAGCCAGCCTTGCCGGCGCTGATTTCTGGAATGGCACTTAACCCTGCCAAAAGCCGATAGTTGCATGACACCGTCCCTCACTGGCCTGTCACTAGTTTAAGACGGATTATTCTCTGTGAAATACCAGGACCGTGCCAATAGAAGGGCATCAATAAGATTAGTTGAAAGATTCAATGGCTCGCGCGGACAAAGTCCAATTAGAACATCTCTGGCTAAAAGCCAGAATGAACGAAACGGTTCGCTGTGCGCGTAGACGCAGAGCTGGAACTGAAAATCCGTCCCCAGCCTCCACGTAGACGTAGCCTCCGCCCGCAACGGCGCCGCTGGTCATGTGACTCGGGCCTCGTTTTTCCCGGGCGCCTGGGCGGCCTGCGCTTGCGCAGTGCTCCGACAACTTCCCGAGTGTGCTGGCAACTTCCGGCTTGGTTTCCCCGCCTCCTGCGAGGCTAAAGCTGTTGGGGCTCGTCTGTGGCCGCGGTGGGGTGGAGGGGGCAGGGCGTGGTGGGGTGAGGTGAGTGCCGGAGTGGGGTTCCCTGGAGCCATGGCCTGCTCTATTGTCCAGTTCTGCTACTTCCAGGACCTCCAGGCCGCCCGGGACTTCCTCTTCCCTCACCTGCGGGAGGAGATCCCCAGCGGCGCCGTGCGGAGGGACCCCAGTAAGTGCCCCTCGCCTCGCAGTTCCCTTCCCCGGCGGTCCGCGGCCTCTGCTTGGCGGCTTCGGGTCTCCTACCGGCTCCGAGCCGCCTGTCTCTGCCCTTTGGGCCCCTAGTTCTGCTCTCGCCTCCCCTCTTCGCACTGGGACCGTTCCTGCCCGGCTTGTCATAAAGCTCGGTGGGTGTTGTCTCTTCTCTTCGAGCCAGCTTTTCTCCTCAGCCCCTCTGGCCCCAAACTGCGTTTTGCTGCTTCCTTTCGCCTCTGCCTATCGCTGCTTCCTCGCCGCTCCCTTGCCCCAGCTTTCTTTCCCCGTATCTCCCCTCTCCCCCCCTCTCTTCAGCCCCGGGTCCCCTGGTTCATATTGCGTGCCCCGAGATCGCATCCTCCCGGGTCCTTCCCACATGTCAGCACTCCACCCTGGTATTAACTCCAACGCCCACTCTCTTCCATCCCTGGGACTGTGGCCTTCTGCCACCTCCCTTCTGAAAGTGTTTATCATCCCCCACACTCTCTTCTATCCCCTGTCCCCTATTCAGATTTAGAGAACAAATGGCTGACTGACGAACGAGTGACTCTTAAGGTGGTAAGAGTCTCTGACATAAGGAGAATGACCTGTTAGGAAGTAACCGAGAATCAACATTAGGAACTAAAATTACAGTGACATAGCCAAGAAAAGTTATTTTGCTTTATTGAGATAAGAAGCCTTCCACCTGTTATTATCATCGAACATTGTTAAATAAGCCATTCCCCACGTTGTATAAAATCCCAGGCCTGGTTTGTTAGGTACTACATATGTTTCTCCTTTTGAAAGGGTGTTCTTTGTGTTTATTAGAGTCTGTGGGGTTTTTTTTTTTGTTTTGCATTTCCAATATGAAGCACGTTTGGCTTTGTAGTACAGTGCAGTCACTTTATGCCATACTGAAATGGTGATATAAGGCCCGCTAAATAAGCTCTTCTCCCTTTTTAAAATGTAGAAGATACCAAAACCATCTATGAAAGAATATTTACTCTGTGCCAGTCATTGGTGTTACAAATCAAATGAGGTTGGTGGGCCGTACCCCTAGGAGCTTATGATTTACTGGGAAAATCAGTACCTTCTGTTCAATGTGATTGAGATGTGTGTGAGGCACTTTCTTGAAGTGGTGATACTGAAGCCTGAACTTTGAAGTAGTAGTTAGAGTAGTGGTCCTCAAACTTTTTAAACAGGGGGCCAGTTCACTGTCCCTCAGACCACTGGAGAGTGCACACTATGGGCCTGTGACGAGTTGTCTGCTAAGCAGGACAGGCAGCAGCGGCAAAAACACCCAGAGGGCCGGATAAATGTGCTAGGTGGCTGCGTGTGGCCCTCAGGCCTTAGTTTGAGGACACCTCAGGAGGAATAAGGGAGAGGTAGGTAATAGCATGTGCAGAAGAAGGGAGGCCTGAGGTGGCATAGTATTAGAGAACTAAGAACAGTCGAATGAAGAAAGTGTCGGGGAGATGAGGCTGAAATAGCTATAAGAAGCTAGATCATGAGAAACCTTGTGAAAGTTGTCAGGTGTTTTCTCTGAAAGACTTTAAACAGAGAATGTGGCCCAATTTGTACTTAATGTAACCAACAAAATTTGGTGAGTACCTCTAATGTGTTCTGGCAACAGTGTGGAGGAGAGATTGGAAGCAGGGAAATTGGTTGGGAGGCTGTTTCAACAACACAGACAAGAAGTGATATGATCTTCAACTAATATAACCTTAGCAGGATTTGAGAAGAAGGGCTTGATTAGATAACAAGGAGGTAGAATCTGCCAGATCTTGTGAAAGTCTGGTTGTGGGGGTTATTGCTAGTGAGAGGGAGTTAGGAAGCCTTTGGCTTTGGCTTGAGCAAGGGTATATGCCAGGGGTCCTCAGACTTTTTAAACAGGGCCAGTTCACTGTCCCTCAGACCGTTGGAGGGCCAGACTATAGTTTTTAAAAAAACTATGAACAAATTTCTATGCACAGTGCACATATCTTATTTTGAAGTAAAAAAACAAACGGGCAAAAACACCCGCATGCGGCCCTCGGGCCATATTTTGAGGACACTTGGTATATGATAAGAGAGAATAAGGAGACAAATTTTGAACCTTTTGGATTTTAAATGTTTATGGTATGTCCAAGCGAGGAAGTCTAATTGAATACCATATAGAGAGATCTAAAACAATAGGGAGTCCTGGGCCAGAGATGTTAATTTGAGAGTTACCAGAAAAAGTGCCAATTCAATCTCAAGTATTATGTATGTTTTGAAATGCACTGAGTACTGAAGTTTAAGAGTCAAGTAGAGGTTACTGGTAAGAAGATGGAGAAGGAGTAACAGAGTGAAAAACTAGAGCAATGCCCCAGGAGCTGAGGAAGGAGAGAATATGATGGAGGTAAGGAGTGGTCAGCAGTTTTGCTAATGCAGCTGAAATCAGGTAAGATAAGGATAGAAAAGTGCTCATTGGTTTTGGGAAGGCAGAGGTGATTGGGACCTTAGGACAGTTTCAGTGGAATGTTGGAGGCACAAAGCATATTTTCTGGATGTTAAGGAGCTTGGTTGTAGTAGGTACAGTATTGTTGACAGTGGACACAGAGTAGAGGAGCACATTTTCTGTATCCCTCTGGTCCAGGCCACCATCTTCTGTCAACCTGGGCGATGGCACCTGTCTTCTTCTAACAGGTCTTTCTGCTTCCACTCTTGGTTTCCTATAGTAATTAGTTCACAACAGCAGTCAGAGTGAGTTGTTAAGACATAATTTAGATTACAACAGTCTCCTTTTTCTAACCGTCTATGGTTTTTGATTACACTTAATGTAAAATCCAAAGTTCTTACATGGCTTATAAGGTCCTTGAGGCCCTGCCTCTTGCCACTTCTTGGACCTTATACTCCTTTCCCCTTATTTTTTATGCTTCAGGCACTCTTTTTATTGTTAAAACAGCCAAGACATTTGTGGCTGAGAACCTTTGCTGCTGTTTTTGTCTGTGCCTTGGGTGCTCTTTGCAGATCTTTTTGCATGCTAGTTGCATCTTGTCATACAAGTCTCAGCTCCAACGTCAACTCCTCAAGGTAGCCTTTTCTGACCACCTCATTTATAATAGTCTGATCACCTTGTTCCCACTTGTTATTCTCAACCATATCATCCTGCTCATTTTTATAACTATGTACTGTCCAGTATGATAGCCTCTAGCCACGTGTGGCTACTAGGCCCCTGAAATGTGGCCAGTGCAACTGAGAAACTGAATTTTTTAATGTTACTTAATTTAAATTTAAAACTCAATGTGGTTAATAGCTGTAATGTTGTGTGGCGCAGTTCTAGGTGCTAAAACTCAGGTATATACAGATTGAATATTTGCTAAAGGTCACACAGTGAAGAGTAGACTCAGGATAAGAACTCAGTCCAGGCAGTTGGGGACATAATCACACCCCAGACATCTAGAGTACTTTGCATTATGCCTGTAGGTTTGCAAATATGATTTAATTTATTACTCTTTTAAATCAAATTCATAGGTTTATATGTGTTGGTATTATCCTGGCTACCATCGATTCATATAGAAAATGAACAGAAAAGACCTCTTAACCGGTGAGCCCTTTTGCAAACCCTATACAGATGGTCCCAATTTATGATGGTTCAACTTGATGGTTTTTCAACTTTACAATGGTGTGAAAGTGATAGGTATTCAGTAGAAACCATACTTTGATTTTTTAATTTTGATCTTTTTCAGGGCTAAGGATATATTGGGTAAGATACTCTCTCATGATGCTGGGCAGCAGCAGGGAGTTTACTCTTGTGATCTCATGATTGCGAGAGCAAACAACCGAGACTTTGTGCTGTATTCGATAAATTACATAAGCTATTGAACACTTTATTGTAAAATAGGCTTTGTGTTAGGTGATTTTGCCTAGCTGTGGACTAATATAAGTGTTCTGAGCCTATTTAAGGTAGGCTAGACGAAGCTATGATGTTTGGTAGGTGAAGTGTATTAAACGTATTTTTGGCTTAATGATATTTTTAACTTACAATGGCTTTATCAGGATGTAACCCCATTGTAAGTCAAGGAGTGTCTATTTTAACCTATATTACAATGGTACTTTAATTTACAAATGAAAGAAAAACAGTTTGTCCTACTGTAAATAGTTTACTTGGAATTCTTAGACAGATTAGGACTATGGATTTCTGTAAATATCCCTGGCCATCTTTACAAAGCATCTGGTTTTGTACAGAGCTGTTTGTTAAGAAAACCTGAACCTAAACTTTTGTTAAGTTGAAATTTTAGAGAGTAAGAATAAAGTTAGAAGAGCAGGTAAATAGGACCTGACTTAAACTGCTGATGGTGTTTAACTTTGCTTTTCTTCACTTTATTAGTGTTATAAATGATTATTGGGAAGCAGTAATCATGATATCATTTTTATTTTCCTAGCTGATAGAGTTTTAATTTCTTAACCCAGCTCATTTCTAAGGATTAGGTAAAAACAAAAACCTCAATTACTTGTGAATTATAGAGGCTTATCAGTGTAAAAATAGTACTTTAATTTTAATGTGGACAACTGCTATGGCTATAATGATACCACATTTCTATATTTGAAGATCAAAGAATAACGATATGACTTTATGTTATTTTGTATCTTTAATTATAAAGGAGACTGTCCTCTATAACTTTAAAAGATTTTGAACTCTACTGTTTCCCAATGTTTACATTAATGATAACTATTAATAGTTGTTTTTATAAATTAAATACCATCTGTTAATATTTCAGACATGAAATTTGGTCTTATTCCTTTGAAGTTGCCGGGATGGGTAGTAGTATGTGTGTCCCCACTTTATGGGTCCCCACTTAACCTACAGTGACATAATTTCCAGTGAAACCTGATTTCTAGACCAGAGCTTTCTAAAGTTTACAGTTGAGTTGGGCAAATACATACATACATGTATAGAGAGGAGAGTCAGAATATTTGAGGGTTGGGCATTATAATAATTTGTGGATCTCTTTATTTAATGGTAAAATAATTTCCTGTTGGCATACTAAAAATGTGAGCAGCTTCATTCTTTCCTCTTTTACCAAAAAGATAGAAGATAAAAGCATGTAGGGAATTATGTTGGAGTCATTAAGTAAAATCATGTTTTTATACAATCATTGAGAAAAATATGCTTTTTTAGGATAACCTAAAAGCATGGAATCACTTTTCATGATAGGATATCACAAAGGAAATAAAATATCCAATTTTCTATACACAGTGAAAATGCTTTCTCTAGTTTGAAATTATACTGGGAGAGAGAAGTAATCTGAAAAGAAAACATAGGAATTTCAGAAAATACATAGTGTTACTGGGGTTTCTTTAAAATGGGAAGGAGATCTTACAGATAAAATTTTATCAATGAGGAAATTGAGACTTGAGCATTCTTTAATTTTCATTCAGCTAATATTTTTTGCTCACTATGTTCTAAGCAAAAATGAATTTAGAGGTAAATAAAATAGGTCCTGTTCAAGGAGTTTTCAGCTAATAAAAGGAGATAAGTGTGTAAAAGGAATGTTGGAAGTATTTTGCTATGATTTGATATATGATGGGGGAGAATGCAGGAGTGTTGGTCCATTCTGTACAGGAAACTTCCCAGGAAAGTCTTCATATAGGAGGTGACATTTTCACATTAACAGTTACATAGATGTTCATCAGGTAGAGAGAAAATGGTCAGATAAGGGATGTGAAACGGCATGGGATTCAGAAAGCTGCAAACAGTAAATTGTGGTTGGAGGGGAGGGTAGCATAACAGATAAAGATGAAAAGGTCGGTGAAAGAGTTTAGATTTTGTTTAGTAGCAGGGTCTTCAGATTAAAGTAAGAGTACTTTGGAATTACATGGAAATTTGCCAAGGGTTGCTTGACACAGATAGTTTTAAGTGAATCATTTTCCATATATACCTGTGAAAGTGCCTACTGTCTCATCCTTCTCTCATTTCACTAAAGAAAGGCTCATCTCTCACAGGTTCCTAATCTTATTATAGTAAATTACTCCAAAGTATTAAACAACCTCCCCTTTAATCAAGGTGCTGTAAATTACTCCATCTCATTGAGTTTTCAAAATAATTTTTACTTTTTATGTTTAATAATTATCAAAATTTGTGATATATTTATGCTGTTTTTCTCAGTTATCTACTTCTAATAATAATTGCAATAAGTTGAGCAAGAAGAAAAATTCTCATACTTAGAGCCTTATGATCACAGGAAATTTTTTTCTCAGTTCATATCCTTTTTTGCAGAGAAATTTTTGGACTGATAATAAAAATCTGTGTTACATTAGAATAGCATTCTGTGGAGAAAGTGAAATGGAAATAAGAATAGAAGGGGGAAACAGGACTTATAAAAAACTGTTGAGAAGATAAGCATTTTTTTTAAATGGATGTTTGTGGGTACATTTCCTTATAGTATCCTATAGTATTTAGAATCCACTGAATAAATTTTGAAAAGTTATATTTTAAAATGTCTGTGTTTGTAGTATATCATAAATTACATATTTTGTGCAAGGTATATATACTATTTAAAAACTGTTGGAGCATAATATGAGCAAAAAGTATGAAGATCCCTGATGGGTACAATGCACACTATCTGGGTGATGGGCACACTTAGAACTTTGACTCAGACTGTACGAGAGTAATTCATGTAACCAAAATGTTTGTACTCCTGTAATATTCTGGAAAAAAAAAAAAAAGAGTGTGAAGATCATACTCCTGTGGGGCTCAGTAATTTCAGTGATTCCCAACCTTTTTTTTTTTTTTTTGGCATCACAGTATACATTAAAAAATGAGACATAGGCCCCAAATACCTAAACAATTCTGAAAAAGAAGAAAAAATTAGAAGATTCACACTTCCTGATTACAAAACATATTACAAATCTATAATAACCAAAATAGTAAGATGCCAGCATAAAGACAGACGAATAAACCAGTGGAATAGAATAGAGAGCCCATAAATAAACCCTCATGTGTTTGGTCAAATGATTTTCAACAGCGGTGCAAAGACCACTCTATGGGGAAAAGATGGCCTATGGTGTTGGGAAAATTAGAAATGTATGGCGTTGGGAAAACTGGATATTCAGGTATAAATTTTGGGCTATTATACTGTATATAAAAACTAACTCAAAATGGATTAAAGACTTAAGTGTAACACCAAATATAAAACTATAAAGCTCCTAGAAGAAAACAGGGGGAAAGCTTCATGACAGTAGGCTTGGCAATGATTTCTTGGGTTATGAGACCAAAAGCACAGGCAACAGAAGCAAAAATAGACAAATGGAGCTATACTGAAAAAATTTCATGCATCAAAGGACACAACCAAGTGAAAAAAACCTACAGAATGGGAGGAAATATTTGCAAGTTATGTATCAGATAAGAGATTACTATCCAGAATATATGGAGAATTCTTGCAGCTCAACAACAAAAAATCAAATAACCTTATTAAAAAATGAAGAAAGGACTTAAGTAGACATTTCTCCAAAGTGCTTTGCTTTTAGTAAATGCTTTGTGTTTATTGTTATTATTTTTTTCCACAAAGACATTGATGTTGAAGGTGAATGTGGAGGGGTTTTGTTTCCTGAAATACAAAAATGAATAAAGCAAGATATCTAAGTCAATATACTTTCTGTCATTGGGATTTTGAACATTTTTGTCTCCAAATTAATGTCATATGATGTATGACATAATTAAATGTACAAACAGACATTTGATTATGTCATCTAAGTACCTGCATTTATAGTGTGTAATGGTAAGATTGCCAGAAAAACTTTTTCTTTTTGGATCTTCTTTTTGGAAAAAGATGATTGCCTTATATTTGAAGTCACTTTTTCTTATTTTGAAAATAATCTTAAAAGTGTTTAGCAAGGTTAGAAACAGTTTATAAAGTAAAAAAATAAGTGTACAGTTTAATGTTACAAGGAAGTGTTTATAACTGCAAAAAGTTGGAAACAAATACCTGATACTAGGGAATTTATTAAATAATGTTACATTGACACTGTGGAATAATATGGAGCCATGAAAAATAATGACCTACATCTATATTAATTGCATTGAATACCTTCATTCTAGAGTGTGTGGCTTTTTCCTTTAGTTTTCAGTTTTTTGGTAGTATCAGCCTTGTTTGCATTTGCCTGTTTGTGTCCCTTTATTCCACATTAAATTATAAACCAGTTTTTAGTCTAGGGAATAAGTAATATATTCACGTGTATCCCCAGCATTGGTACACAGTTGATATGTAGTATGAATGAACATATATCATGTGTTGGTTTGTATCTGAGTTGGATGTTTGCCTTTGTTTTAGAGATGCTGACTATGAAATAAAACACAATGATAAATATGCCCTTTAATATATATGTATTATAGAAAAATAAAGTATAGAAAGGAGAATAGGGCATATGAAATTTCTTTAGGTCTATAGATTGGGGGAGTTGTTTTGTTTTTGTAAAGATGGTGCTAAAGATATCTTAGAATTTTGGGCAAAGGGAGCATTTTTATTTAAAAAAAATTTTTAGAGCAGTCTTACCTCTAAGGGCAAGACGATATACTGTATTTCTGTTTTCCGATATTTTCAGTTAAGTCATTTTGTGAATTAACTATCAGAATGTATGTTTTTATTATTTGATATGAAGGGGTTACTTATTTGAGAATAGGAGTCATTAAAATCTAGAACTGAAAAGGATCTAAAATATCTAGCCTGATTTAAACACACACAATGGTTTGAAAGAAATGAACCCCTGCTTGTCGAAAACAGGATGACCTCCTTATTTTAGAATGCTACATATTTTTATGTGCTGAGAGGAATATGCTAGTACAAAATTTATCTTCCCATTTTCCATTTCCCTAGAAGTAGAAAAAGGTTAATATTAAATAATTCTGGGGCATGGAAAGTGAAGAAGCAACTTCTTTATTCCTTAGACTTTTTTTTTTTTTTACTTTGTACTGCTGTGTGATGCTTTCCTTCCTTTGGCCAGGAATAGCCGAATAAATTTGTGGAACTCCTTGAATTATAAGTCATAGGTTCTAGAGGTTCTTACTTTTTATAGAGACAAGTACATTCTCTTTTTTCTTATTTCAAAAGAACGGAAATGAATTTGCTTCTATGCTAAGATCTTTTATTAGACCACAGAAATTAAGTTTTCCTTTTCCTGATGTTTAATGGTTTCATTTTCTCTTTTAGGTTTTGATCTTGACATACTCATTTTGGAAAAAGCAAATACTGTCAAATTAATTGTCCATTTCTAGAATTCAATTTCCTGTCTAGCTTCAGGTCCTTGTTAAACGAAAAACATACACTCAGTTTATGAGTACAGACTGTTCAAAAACAAATTAGAATAATGTATTTTGGGAATTAAATAGAGCTGTGAAAAAGCAGAAGTTGAATTTTTTATTTAAGCTTTTGTTGGTAGCGTAACTCATTCATAGAAATACCTCTAAATAAGATATCCATAATTTTTTGATGGTTGAATAAAATGCATTTTCTCTCTGGTTTGAAGGTTTCATTTATCAAGTGATAGATACAAGGTTTTTTAAATACTAGTATAATCTAATATCTTCAGGGAAAAAATTCTCTAAATTTTTGTGGTTACATTTTGAAGTCATTGGTTTTATTAATTCAGGTAAAACATTTAACTTGATAAGGGTAAGAACAAGGGTTTATAGTTGTGTTACCAATTAGTCCTGTTAAGTAATGGATATGAAAAAATTAAGGATTGAAAAGTCAGGTTACTAATCAATGAGGAGGTATTTGCTTATTTTTTTTTTTTTTTTTACTATTTATAACTTGATCTTGCTCCTTATTTCTCTTCATATATAAGTTGGTTGAGATTAGCTTATTAATTTAACTTAGAAGGTATGGTTCAAGATGTAATAAACAAGAGTGAAGGATAATTTCAGTGACTGAGTTGGACAAACAATATTTTAAACTGGCAGACTCTTGAGAGACTCAAAGTGAATCCTCAGTGTAATCCTTGATTTTCTGTGAATTTGAAAGAATGTGAAAAGAATACATTTTAAAGGAAGTTCACCCCCTTAAGACTAGGAAAAAAATGACAAAAGATTTAAAACTAAGTAGAAATGTCTTATATACCCAGAAATGCCATTTTATCAATAGGTCATACAGGAAATGAGCTCAGAAAGCTCAGTTAAAATATGAATGTTTGAAATATTTAATATTTTGCTTACGGCTGAAATGCTGTCCTGATGTAATATAGTTGTTAAATGAATGCTTTAGGTCTAGGAGCAACACGTGGATATGAATCATAGCATGAAAGTAATAAGACCTGAGAAGCATTCTCATCATCTATTTTTAAATTTCTCTAATAGGAAATATTTGCTATTTTTGAGCTTTTTTTATAGTGTATCCAGTTTTATTCACTGTTGGCAAAAAGAACATTTGCATAATAGAGTACAGGCATAACTTGAGAATGACAAGATGTTTTTTCTTCTTCAGAATGGTATGATGTTTATTTGGGAGCTCACTGGCCTTTCGTAATTCTTTTTCCTAGCCCTATCAAAAAACTGGGTTGTTGAAAGTCACCTGTAATTGAGCAAATTGGCTTTTCATTATTTTTATTTACTTATTTATTCTTTTAAGAAATGAAATCTTGCTCTGTTGCCCAATCTGGAGTGCAGTGATGTGATCATAGCTTACTGCAACCTTGAACTCCTGGGCTCCAGTGATCCTCCTGCTTCAGCCTCCCAAGTAGCTGAGATTATAGATGTGTGCCACCATGCCTGGCTAATTTATTTTTGTAGAGATGGGGATCTTGCTCTGTTTCTCAGGCTGGTCTCTAACTCCTAGCCTAAAGCAATCATTCCTGCCTTGGCCTCCCAAAATGCTAGGATACCAGTGTGAGCCACTATGTCCTGCTGGCTTTTCATCATTTATGCAGGATTTTTTGTTAGTGATGATACAAATTTTGTTTTGAAATGTTGAAATATACATTGTGTTTCTGTGCACATGTGCATGCATGTGTATGTATGAAATATAAAGATCCTTTAGGCTGGGTGCAGTGGCTCATGCCTGTAATCCTAGCACTCTGGGAGGATCACTCAAGGTTAGGAGTTCGAGACCAGCCTGAGCAAGAGCAAGACTCCGTCTCTACTAAAAATAGAAAGAAATTAATTGGCTAGCTACAAATACATAGAAAAAATTAGCCGGGCATGGTGGCACATTCCTGTAGTCCCAGCTACTCGGGAGGCTGAGGCAGAACTTTAGCCCAGGAGTTTGAGGTTGCTGTGAGTTAGGCTGATGCCATGGTACTCTAGCCTGGGCAACAGAGTGAGAGACTGTCTCAATCAATCAATCAATCAATATCCTTTAATTCATATCAAGCCATCTACTCTGAACTAGATTTCTATAGGATCTTATCAAATTTTGCCACTTAGACTTGAATTAGAATAAAATAGCATATTTTTCTTATTTCTTAATCAAAACTAAAGCTAGAAATTGGTACTTTTTAATTATTTTGTCTCCCTAGTTAAAATGGAATGGAAAAGAAGAGAATTATCAATTTTATTATAATGTTACATAGAAAAGTTATTTGAAAAAAATTATTTTGATCCTGTATGTGAAGTCTATATATATAAACTTTATAAAAATGAACTTGTTTTGTATTTCTTGTTTTTGTCTTCCTATTTCTGTTGAAATAAATGCAAAAGGTTTAGAATCAACAGCTGATTTGTTCATTATATTTAAAAGTATTAATTTAAATCCAGCTGCTTTTATGGGAGTATATAAGGAAGCATTTGGGTAAGAATGTCGTTTTTCAAAGACTATTCAGCAAATATTTATTAAGAACTTATGCTTTTGAAAATATTTATATGTATGTAGATGTATGTGTGTGCGCACACATAGGATACATATTCCCTGCCCTCTAAGAGTTTAATAGTTGTGTAGACAAGATGTATATTCATGCTAAATCGGATAATTACAAGATAACTGACAGTGCAACAAATGACCCACAGCAGTGTGTAATTAAGTTCTGAATAAGAAACATGATCAAATGCTGTAGTTTCACAACAGGGAAGATCATTGATAGATGCAGGAAAACTTAATGAAGAATTAGAGTCCTGGAGGAGTAACCAGATTTGGAGAGGTACCATGAAGTGAGAAGGCATTTAGTTAACAGGTATTAGACAGGCAGAGGCAGAGAATGAGAATGAAAATGTTGTATTTGGAGAGTGATAATTTTATATTATAACAGGGTGTCTACATGTCAAGCACTGTCCCTTGGTGTCCTGCATATTTAACTGTAACAGCTTTATATGAGATAGAAACAATGTTTAACTCCATTTTGCTAAAGATGAAACTGAGGCAGTAAGAAATTAAATAAATTGACTAAGATCATATAACCCTTTAGTGGTAAAACTGGGCATCCAACCCAGGCAACTTGACACCACGGGCCTAATTGTTGTTCTAAACCTGTGCTGTGTAGACCCTACCCACATTTGCTTTTGGGTACTTAGAATGTTACTAGGACAAATTGTGATGTGCTCTAAGTGTAAAACATAATGGATTCTGAAGACTTAATATGAAAAAAGACTAAAATATCTTGCAAATAATTTTATGTTGACTGCATATTGAAAAGGTAATATTCTGGCTATATTATGTCAAAATATATTAAGGTTAATTTCACCTGTTTTTATTTTTTTAATGTGGCTACTACTAGTTAAAGTTACATAGATAGCTCCCATTATATTTCTATTAGATAGTGTTAAAGACTCTACCAGTGAGTGAACAGTCCAGCTAGAGTGAGAGAAAAGTGGTGACAGGCAAAGAAAAAAAATATTTAGGATCAAATTAGACTGGCACTTAAGTTTATCCTTGAACTTGGTATTCTTTAGAGCATGATCCATGTATGCACCACCATGTGCTTCAGATTTGTGGGGTGAGGAAAGTTGTTAATTACAGATTCCTGGACCCACTGCAGACCTCCTAACACAGAACCTCTGACAGTGGAGTCATCTGTTAAACTTTAGTCATCCCTAACTTATTAATTTCTCCCTTGTGAAGGTTTTAAGGCTACCTTTCAAGGGGATCTGCAGGAGACTGTAACTCTGCTTTTATGAAGGCAGTGAATGTGGAATGCCATTTTCTGATTAATTTTGCTGGATTGGACTTCAACAAAATGAAAGAAACAGGCAGTTGATAACAGAGTCATTTAAAGAATTGTTTCTTACAGATTGGACAGTTGCTACTTAATAGGAAAAAAATTTAAATTATTTTATAATTTATAGTCTAGCCTTTGACTAAAATGAGTGCCCATAGCTCTGACTGTGTGGTTTGGTGATTGGTGGAATGTTTAGAACCTTCATACTGGACCCCCAAACCATCTTAAGAAATTGGCTGTTTTGGTATCCTTATTCTATGAATGATACAGTTTGTTAAACTCGTTTACCTATTAAGTTATTCCAGGGTTTAGGACTTTCAAATTACCCTGTCCTACAGGAGATATTGATCTATTTATTCTCTTTACAGAATGATGATGAACTATTTTTAGTTTTTCTTCATAGTAATTAATAATAAATTGAGGAAATTAATCTTATTTTTTCATGATGACATAGAATTTACAGATCTCAAGGTCTTAAGAGTTATGTTCCATATTAACATAAAACAGTGCCTAGTTCTCAAATTTATGTTAAACATTGCTTTGGTTACCTAAACCTTAATCAATGATCAATTAAAAACACTGCTAATGATGTCAATTGACATTATCCTTAGAAGATTACCAGAAGGAATGACTGCGCCTGAATAAGATTATTTACATGAATGGCAACTTTATATGAGACATTTATCAGCTGTTTTTTCAACATAAACCATCTTTTTTTCTTTCCTAAAGAATGTGCTTGGCTTGCTTTCATGATTTGAAGACATAAGAAATAACACTGGTGAAGTGCTGGGATTCTACCACTTTTTAACAGCTGACAATAGCTGTCAACTAGCAGCTTGCAAAAACCCTATCAAATGATTTTTCAACAGAAGAAAAGGCCACGAAATTTAAAGAACTGGCATTGAGTAGAAATAGCCATAAAGGTAGTGCCCAATTGATACAATATTTCCCATTTTTAAGTTGACTCAAATTTGGAAAGCATTCTCATATGTACTATAAATAGACAGGCTTCTAGAACAGCCTACAAAAACTGTCTTTACCCTACCTGAATAATAGTTCCATTTCATCTTCCTTTAACTCTGTTTATATCCTGACTTCTTTGGTAAAATGTATTCCTATGATAGTGGGAGATGCCCAATTAAATTTTCTTTCCCTCTTCTTGATAGAAACTCTCCAGTCAGGGACCTTGAGAAACCCTCATGAACACAATTATTTTGTATAATGTATTCATCAAGGTCTTTTCTTGGATGTTTTGAATTGTGGCATGAAGAAATAGTAGGTATCTGCAGAGGTAGAAAATCCAAATTCCTGCTGTCTTCCATTTGATTGTATGAGTCACTCTGAATTGAGTCAGGTACTTTTTATACCAACATGGAGGAGAAATGACACTTTTAAAATATTTTTGTACAGCATTCAACAGAGTTTATGTGCACAAGCTCTTCCAAGGCTTGTTTGCTTATCTCCAGCACTTAGCACAGTGCCAACACATAAAAGATGCTGTGTTTATTGAATGAGTGAATGAATGATTGGATGACCTTCCTGAAGGGCTTTAAATTCTATGTGGTCTTTTTGAGGCTGTGGTAATTTGATATATACATTATTTTTATAGCAATTTTTAACGAATTATGAACTTCAGTGATGAGCTTTTCTAGGTACTTTGCATTGTAATACAAGAGACTGTACATATTCTGAAACTGTAAATGGGATGGCCTAATAACCTGCCATCAGCCCACAATCAGACAGTTGCTTTTGGTGCAGTGGAAAAATTAGCAAAAGAAAGAGATTGCCTAATTGCCAAAGAATAAACTGTAATTTTCCAAGGTAAAAAACAAAATAAAATGAAACAAAAAAACTAAATCCCAATATCAAAGGAATGTTTCTATTTTAAAACAAAGACTCTCTGACCTTAACTATAAACCTCACTGTTCCTTAATCTTATCCTTCTTTATGAACCATAGCAGGAGTAAGTATAGCTTAGTACTTAAGAGCATGGGCTTTAGAACTCAGATCTGAACTTAAGCCTCACTGTGCCACTGAGTCCAAATTCATATTGACCTTTTTCTGAGCATATTTGAAAAATTCCTAGCTACTTTTTAAAGATTTAGTTTATTACTCTGTACTTTTTTTTTTTTTCCATTTTTCTCACTCATCTAAATTCCCATAGTAGTAGATTATAGCACTCACCATGTATTGTAATTACATGGTTGTCTGTCTTCTACCCTAGGTCATGAATTCTTTAAGGGCAAGGAGTGTGTTTGTATTTTTCTCAGCTCCTATTACAAGATTTGGCATTTGTTAAGTTGTTAATTGACTTGTATATGGAAATCTTCTATAAATGTACAGTGTTAATCAAATGATAGTTCTATTTTAGGACTTAATATGTGTCTAGCAATGTGCTTTGCATATTAGGAAGTAATTATTTGGCACTTAAATGCCAAAGATTAGACTATTACCACAAAGTTAATTGAGCAATGATTCCAAATACCAGTCTGTAACAATTTTTTTTATCATCTATATTTAATTGATTTTAGTAACTTTTAAAACCTTGTATATAAGTGAAAGTTGTTTGCTTCCTTACTATTGTAAGCCATCAGGATCCCTCACTCCCATCTTTTAAACTGATTTTCCTCCAGAATTTTAAAGCTAATTGCTTAAGTACCATAAGCTAAATTTTGATGACTAGCATTAAGAACTTATATGTGTTAGGCACTGAGGACTTTAGTATGCCATCTGATTTAAATCCCTGCAGCAGTCCTGCTAGAGGTGAATACTGTTGTCTATACTTTTATGATTAGAGAACTTATAGCTATCTTTTAGAGACAAAAGGTAACTTGCCCTAGGTCACAGAGCTCTGAAGCGCTTGATACAGGATTTAAACAAGCATTAGATGCTTTATGTGTGCATTACCTCAAATTTAAAAATTGATAAAAGTTCAAATAAAACTTCAACAGTCTGATTCTGGGGCCCAAAGTTTTATTTGAACTTTATCAATTTTTAAATTTAATTTTGGATAATACATACACAGTATCCAATGCTTGTCTCAAAGTAGTTGCTCAAGGCCGATGCGATGGCTCAAGCTTATAATCCTAGCACTCTTCGAGGCCGAAGCGGGAGGATTGCTTGTGATTAGGAGTTCGAGACCACCCTGAGCAAGAGCAAGATCCTGTCTCTAATAAAAATAGAAAAAATTAGCTGGAGTGGTGGTACCCACCTGTAGTCACAACTACTAGGGAGGCGGAAACAGCAGGATTGCCCGAGTCCAGGAGTTTAAGGTGCAGTGAGCTATGATGATGCCACTGCACTCTGACTAGGCAATAGAGCAAGACTCTGTCTAAAAAAAAAAAAAAAAGAGTAGTTGCTTAAAAAAGTGATAGCTTTATTCTTTTGCTTTTGATATATTCAAAAATGACCATGTGAAAACAAGTAACATGAACAATGTAAGGTTCATAATCAATAAACTTGTCTGGGCTTTTAAATTCCTTATTGCATTGTTTGTTGATTATCTTCTCATGTGTAAAAAATAAAAAATCAGAATAGCAGAAGAGGATGCAGAGAGTAGCCTTGTCTTGGTTCCCAAATTCAGTTTTTTTTTTTTCATTGAGACCTTGTCTTATCAAAAAACAAGTCTTTTTTGCATCTTTTGAAGTACAAAAAAATAGATAAAATAAGTCATTTTTAAGGAATCTCTGTGAAGTTTTAGATGTGTCTGTCACTGTTTGTATTTGTCTAATGTCTTTAGTAATAAACATTTGTCCTTTTTAGATTTTTTTACAGTGACCTTTGTAGTTTGATTTAAATGTGGATAGACTTTTGCCGTCTAATATCTTAAGATCCAAGTAACTTGCATACAATTTTACTAATACATAGATTTAGATATTTAGTAGTTCAGATCTTTCCTGATTGTTATTGTATAGAGCAAAATCCTGTTATAACACAGTTTACCATTGTTTTCTTCGTTAACATCAGCATTATACAGGGATTGTTTCTATTATGTTTAGAAAAAATGTTTTAAAAGTATTTAAGCCCTATATTTCATGTAAACCTTTTTCATCTTCCTTAAAATAGGTAAATCAACAAACTGGGAAGATGATGGTTGGGGAGCATGGGAAGAAACAGAACCCCAAGAACCTGTAAGTCTTTATAAATGTATGCATGTTTTTTGATTGTGGCATTTTCCTTCTGTAATAATGGTGACATAGTTCAGCGTTAGGTTGATGTTTTAAAATCTATGTCAAGAACATTTTTGTGCTTACTTGATAGTACGGAACTAGATGCCTGTTCTTAAGGAAGTTAGCGACGTTATAGCTAAGTGGGTGTCTTATTCCATTTTGTGCTGCTATAATAGAATACCAGAGGCTGGGCAGTTTATAGTGAACACAGTTTTATAGGCTCACAGTTCTGGAGGCTGGAAAATCCAAGATTGAGGGGCCAGCATATTTTGAGGGCTTTCTTGCTACCTTATAATATGGCAGAGGACAGGAGAGAGGAGGGGAAAAAAGGGGGGAGAGAGAGAGAGAGAAAGAGAAGGGGCTAAACTCCCCCTTTTATAATGAACTTACTCCCCAAATACTGAACCGACTCCCTCAATAATGGCATTAATCCATTTTCTATACCCTCATGGCCTAATCGCCTCTCATTAGGTCCCACCTGCCAACACTTGCATTGAGGATTAAGTTTCCAACACATGCTTTTGGGGGAACACATTCAAACCACAGCAGTGGGCTAAATGGAGAATAGTTATCTTAGGATTCTTTTTCCTCCTAAGTTATTCTTTTAGACTCTTTCACTATTCATTCAACAAATATTTGTTGTGCCCACCATATTCTAGGCGTTTTTCTAGGTGCTAGGAATATAGCAATGAACAAGGTAGATGAAGTCCTTGTGTGTTATTCTATTTTCACCTGTGACTAATAGAAAATCTAACTTAAACTGGCTTAAATAAAAAGAACATTTATTATCTCACATAGAAGGAAGTCCAGAGATAGGATGGGCTACTGAGTTGGTTGATCAGGTGATTCAACTATGTTATCAAGTTCTTTCCTTTTGCCTGCTTTGTTAATGCCATGTTGGCTTCATCTTAAGGCTTGTTTCTTTCACAGAGGTTTTGTGGCAATGAGTTTCTTCATTAAATACCAGAGAGAGAGAAAGAATCAGGGTTTCCATGACTCTTTTAGGAGTAGGGAACTACTTTTTTAGATGCCTCTACTAAACTTTGCCTAATATCTTTTTGGCCAGAATCAGGCCACATGCTCATTTCTTAACTAACCACTGCCAAGGGATATGAGATTTTTATTGTTCAATATACCATTCCTTGGAGTTGGAAGATAAGGGGATCAACTTTTCCTGTGGTCCATGGCTGGACAGAGGAGGAGTTGATACCGGAACAAAATCAGTTTGTTTGTTTTTTTTAAAGATAGAATGAACATATATACTATGTAGGTCTTATAGTTCTGTTTACAGGACTATACACTCAAATGAGGAGAGAGAAATAAAAAAGAAAGTTGAAAAGTATCAAATGGTGGTAATAGGTACACAGAAAGTTCAACTGGTAATGTGATAGCAATCAAGTGACTATTGTAGAATGAGTGGTCAAGGAAAGCTTTTCAGAAGACTTTGTAACAGAGGGAATGGCCTGAAAACAGGTAAAATGTTTTATGAGTTGTCTCTTTAAAACTACCCCCACTTTTTTGGGGAATTAAAACTTACATCCCTTCCCTAGGCCAGTAATCAGAGGGGCAAGAGAGTGTCCTTTGTTTTTTGTACCACAAGAGATGGCACAATGGAAGTTTCCAGACAGAGGTCATGACATTGTCTTCACTGGAGATGGGATGGATCAGAACCATCAACTATAGTGAAACAGCAATAGGTTGAAGCTGAAAGCCCTCCCTTTAAAAGCTCTGTATTTCTGCTTATAGTCAGGACAATGAACTTTAAGACGAGAGTCTCCATCCTCATTTGCCAGCACATTATTAATAATAAACCTCCCTGTCCTTCTCCTCAAACCACTTGTCCTTATTCTTCTGATGCAGCTTCAGGGACAAGTGCTGAACTTTCAGTAACAATGTGACATTTAAGGTGAGATGTAAAAGAACATGGAGTCAGTAAGGTGAAGATCTGACAAAGAGCATTCTAGGCCAGGACAGCAGGTCATGCAAAGGCCATAAGGCAGGAATGGGCTTAGAGTTTGAAGGAACGTAAAGAAGGCCAGTGTGGCAAGGCACGACTGAGACTGCTACAAGATGGGGTCAGAGAAGTAAGCAGGCCTGATGATGGCAAGCTTAGTGAATTTGAGGTTTATTCTAAATGCAATGGAAAACCACTTATCTGATTTCTGACTTCTGTAACTCACCGTGGCTACACTGTAGCAAAAGCAGGAACAGGGGGACTAATTAGGAGGCTGTTGCCTGATATGCCTGATTAAGGTATATCAGTATTAATGAAAATGAGAAATGGCTGGGCATGGTGGCGCACACCTGTAGTCCCAATAGTTTGGGAGGGTGAGGCAGGAGGATTGCTTGAGGTCGGGAGTTTGAGACCAGCCTGAGCAACATAGCAAGACCCCATCTCTACAAAAAATTTAAAAATTAGCTGAATGTGGTGGCGTGTACTTGTAGTCCCAACTGCTCAGGAGGTTAAGGCAGGATAGTCACTTAAGCCCAGGAGTTTAAGGTTACAGTGAGCTGTGATCATGCCACTGCACTCCAGTCTGGGCAACTGAGTGAGACCCTGTCTCAAAAAAGAAAAGGAAAAAAGATGAAAAATATATGGATTCCAGGTAAGTTTTGGAGATAATAAGACTTTCCAGAGAGTCAGTTGTGAGGGACGAGAAAAAAGAGAAAAACCAATAATAACTTCTCTGCACTAGGGTGTGGTAATGTGGAATAAAACATTATTGGCAAAAGTTAATACTGCCAAAAGATGAGTAATAGGTACCATTCTCTTTATTAATGTTTGAAAATATCCATAATAAAAAGATTTTTGAAAAACCCTCTCAGATATTTAGCTTAAATTTAGATATTAAGCTTAGCTTAAATATTTAGCTTAGGGTGTCATATTGAGTTGGGAAGACAAGGAAAATAATAGGTTTAGAGGAAAAATCAAAGAGCATCGTGTACTAAGAAGTAGAGACAGACTCACATAATAGAGATTTATGGAAAAGCTCCATGGAGACATTAAGTACAGGAAACCATTTCAGAAGATCTCTAGGAGAATTGGAATGTGTTCAATAGGATAAAATGCAGCTGAAGGAAGTTGGTTATCCCATCACCTCAGCAGGCAACACCTGTCCTTTCCTTTGCTGATGCTGTGTCCACGTGGAGACCCAGTTACTCCATTTTTACTAAGACTGACTAGCTTCTGCTTACTCATGATTTATACTATTTTATGGCTTTCGCTTGGTATCTTTTGTTTGTGGTTGTCTTAGATTCTCTCTCTTTCTTTGTTTCACACTCAGAGCTCATTTGAGGATTTTACTGAGTCTGTTAATCACTATCCAGCATAGGGTATCTGGGGGAGGGGAACAGTGTTTATGTGAGGCCACTTGCCACTTCATGGGTCATCAGCCAGCCTATTAATGCTGCATTAATGTCAGGGATGCATCAGCGGTTTAATTAGCTATGCTAAGAGTGAGGGAGGGAAGGGAAAGGAGGGGATTTTTATAAACAAGTTTGGAAATTCTTCATGGCCCTATGTACGTAAGCCTTTCAGAAGGGGATGTGCTTTGAGAATTTCTCAGAAAGGGATAGCGTAACTGGCAGCTACCTTATTTGTGGTGTTTGGCATAGTTACTTTTGTATTTATTTTGTAGAATCATATAGCTAAGTGACTATTGTGAATAATCTAACAAACTTCCAAGTAACTTTGAGCTTTTCCAGATTAAACCTCACAAGCATTGCATGTTAAAGTAGACATATGCATTTGTAATTTCAGAAGAGGTTCCAGTGTGACAATAATTATTAAATATATAAAATAGTGCTGGTGCTGAGTTATGGTATTTATTTACAGACCCAGATGCCCGCATCTTGAAGATCCCACTGGTACATACTTGACTTTTTCTGGAATGGATTTTTATTTGTGAATGACAAAGTTGGGGATTTGTGTGTGAGACTTGTTTTCCTTACAAGTACCCGCTATTTCTTCCCTGATAGTATTAAGAGGGTTAGTTTAGTCATAGTGTGCATAGACTTTGCTTTTTGACTCATCTGACTTGTGTCTTCCTAAAGGGCACATTGCTTTATGGCATTATAACCTAATGAGTAGAAAAGAAGGAAGACCTGCTATACAATGGAGTCAGAGAAGCAAGTAGGCCTATAAGGCTTTGTGAATTTGGAGTTTATTCTAAGTGTGATCAGAAATCACATTATCTTGATTTCTGTTTTTTTAAACTAACCTTGGCTGCTCTGGGGAATAGGTGTAGTAGGTTTTTTATGAGCTGTGCTTCTCATACTGATGAAGGTCATGGACCTGTTTATTTTACAGTATTTCATTTCAATGTTCCACTGTTACAGCTGGTTCTGGATCATGTGGACAATGATACCATAGTTGGAATGCATAAGTGTTAATAGACTTCCTTTAAATCTGACTTGTATAATATGTCTTCTTTTTATCAGCAAGGATATCTTAAATCTATGGATGTCCTAAATCTATGGATCCCTCGGGATAAATCTGGGGATCTTGTTTTAGTTAAAAGCTGAAATATGTTTCTACTCATTCTAAAAACATAAAAAGATACTAACATGTAGAACATTGCTTCATTTGGATAAAATTTGAAATGGCCTAATAGATTAGAGTGGTTTTGACTGATTTGTTCACACTTTAACTTGACAAACAGCAAATGAAACAGTATTGTTAGACCTCATTGACAAAATTTAAGGTGTACCAATCATTTCTGACTATTCTTATTATCTATAGCTGAACCCCTGTACATGTCACAGGTCCTGTGTACATGGTGAGGGGGAATGTATTTGGGTGACAAAAGTAAGCAGGGACAATGAGGTTCAGAGGTTATCTGGATGTTCAGGTTAGTTACCCCGTTGTGTTCAAGGGAGCGTCTTTGAATTTGGATCCTATCCTTAAAATAAGACATCTTTGCCAAAGGAAACTATTTGTTGAGTGGGAGTAAAAATGGCACTAAGGCCAGGGAAAAGGATATGATCTCTGCCTTGAACTGCAGCATCAACCAGAACTTTCCATGTATAACATCTATGAGATTTTAACAAAATGTTCTATACCAGGACTATTAGATATTTTACTCAGCTGTGGTTAAGAGACTTCTGTTATTTCTACTACTCTCTATGATTATGAACAACTCCAAAGGCATAGCCAGCTCCAGAGGCATAAAAAGAGTCAGAGTAAATTTTGGCAGATATATGAAATGCAAAAGAACCTGTTACAATCAAGTATATAGTCGCGTGGTTAGAATGTAAAGAATGAAAAGGGAACTTTTTAGTCCGTTTTGTTAGGAGTAGATAGTTAACTCAGAACCTACCTTTCCTGAGAGTCTAACTGAGTCTTATTTGCATTAAAGATGAAATCAGGATTGGAAGAAGTGGAGTGTCTTGAAGTCAACTTATGGTTGTGTCGAGGTGCTATAACTATCAAAACAATGATAGGGTTCTTTGCCAGTTGCTATTGGGTTGACATTATTATGACCAGCAGAGGAGAGTAAATTTTTATTCTGTATTAGTCTCAGAGAGATGTGTTTTGGGCTTTAGGAGTGCTGCAGTGGTGTATAGGGGTAGCAGAAGAGTAAAGTGGAGCAGCAGGCACCTCCACTGAATGCTGACCTGGAGGACATCTGGCTACTAATTTAGCAGAAGACTAAAATCCCCAGGGTACTTTTTATCTACACAAGTCTGTTAGCTCTTTGAGAGTAGTTTCTTATTTTTATCACAGAAGAGTAAAGGGTTTTTGTATTCAGAGGGAGTACCAGGGGTCTGGACAAGGCTTTTATAAGAAAGGAGAAAGCCTCTTTAGTTTTTTTCCTGATTCTGTGTTGATTCTGATTCTGATTCTAGCTGTCAGCTATAATCAGGGCTTAGTGAAAAAAGCATATTCTAGTGTCTACTATCAGCAATAGCCAGCCATATCCAACAAAGTATGTGTCTGTAAATGGAAAAGAAACCACACTCTGTAAAATAATTTGAAGAGGTTTATTCTGAGCCAAAATTGAGGACCATGGCCTAGAGCCATGCGCAAGAAGCCTCGAGCAAGTGGACTCATTGTTGTTGGGTTGCAGTTTGGTTTTATAAATTTCAGGGATACAGGAATTATACATAAAGTTGCAAATCCGTAAATCAATACATGGAAAGTATACATTGGTTTGACCTGAAAAGGGTGGGACATCTCAAAGCAGGGGCTTATAGGTTATAGGTAGGTTTAAAGACTTTGATTTGTAATTGGTTAAAGAAATGAAGCCTTGGCTGGGCACAGTGACTCATGCCTGTAATCCTAGCACTATGGGAGGCCAAGGTGGGAGGATTGCTTGAGGTCAGGAGTTTGAGACTAGCCTGAGCAAGAGCAAGACTCTGTCTAATAAAAGAGAAAAAAATAAAAAAAGAAATGAAGCTTTGTCTAAAGGCTTCCAATGTTTTAAGTTAAGGAAGTCTTAATCAGAGACTAGCACTTGGACATATACCCAGACTCAAGTGATTTGTTATGTAAATTGAGGACCTGCAGGTTTGTCTTGCCTAGCCTTAGGACTGTTAATGATTTACAAAGGATAGCTCCAAGAAGGGAGAGGGGCGTGATGAGGTATGTCTGACCTTCCTTCTCATGGCTAGAAACTCAGATTTAGGGTATCCCCTTGGCCGAGACATTTGTTGGGTTGGCAGTCTGTTCTTGGTTTCTTGGTGTGCTCTTGGCAGAACAGTGACCAGACACATCAGTGGCAAGAACAGCACTAAATGAAGTATTGAGGAAGAGCAAGATAGGTTTATAGAGCAAAAGCAAGATACATTCACCACTGATGACGAATGGGACCCCTGTCATAACAAGAGGCTCTGGTTATGGTCTGGGGTCTTGTTTTATACTGTGTGGATTGGGCTCTCCTAGTGGTTCACACATCACCAATGAACCACTTTGATGGACAGTTAACAACACGATAATTAGCCTTAGGTTACTTGAGGTCATTTTCCAGATCCTATTGTGCCTGGGCTACGGAATTCCCTGTATGCTTTTGCAATTGGCAGGGCACCTGCCCTTGTCCTTCTTTCCCAGGTGTGGCAATTGCTTGAGACAGCATCAAGGTGGGGCACTTGTCTTTGTTCCTAGGAGAGTGGGAGTCCCTCTCTGTCTACATAACACATTCAGTATTCTAGGTGGGGGGAGCTTAAGATGTTATTTTAGTTCACATGTCTGTGCCACTGGTAGACTTAGGAGCTTTAAGGATGGCTTGCTTCTATTATAGAAGACAAACATTTTTTTTTTCTATAGAATTTCATGCCTGTATTTATCTACTTGTGCTACCATAACAGAATACCACTGACTGAGTGACTTAACACAAGTTTATTTTTTCACAGTTCTGGGGATTAGGAGTCCAAGATCAAGGTCATCAGGGTTGGTTTCTTATGGGGCCTTTCTTCCTGACTTGCAGATAACTGCCTTCTTGCTGTGTCTTCACTTGACCTTTCCTCTGCACACACGGGGAAGAGAGCGAGTTCTGGTGTATCTTCCTCATGTTATAAGAACACCAGTCCTATCTGATAAGGCCCACCCTTATGACCTCATTTAACCTAAATTACCTCCTTAAAGGTTCTGTGTCTAAGAACTGTCACTTTGGGGGTTAGGGTTTCTACATGTGAACTGGGACTGGGGAGGTGACACAATTTAATATGTAACAATGCCCCAAATAATGGATCCATGTCAGGCATAATAACTCTAATTGGGCAAATAAAAAGAATAAGGTTGAGGAACTCCTACTTGCCCATAAGTAAATATAATAAGAGACTGAAAAAGCAAACAGAATAAGCTTTCAGGATGGATTGGGATGGAAGAAAAGGTAAAACAAAGATTTTCTTCCCTTCCTCCCCCCCCCCCCGTGTGTGTCTGTGTGTGTGTGTGTGTGTGTGTATGTATGTATGTATATATATATATAAAATGTATTTATTTATTTATATTTTGAGATGGAGTCTCAGCCTATCACCTGGGCTAAAGTGTGGTGGCATTAACCTACCTCACAGCAACCTCAAACTCCTGGGCTCAAGTGATCCTCCTGCCTTGGCCTCCAGAGTAGCTGGGATTATAGGCATGTGCCACCATGCCCCCATGCCTGGCTAATTTTTCTAATTTTAGTAGAGATGGGGTCTCGCACTTGGTCAGGCTGGTGTTTACCTCCTGAGAGCAAGTGATCCTCTTGCCTTGGCCTCCTAGAGTGCTAGCATTACAGGTGTGAGCCACTACACCTGGCTAATTTTCCTTTATATTAACTTGGTTTTAACAGGGATCATGGCAAGGTAGTGGCTGGCTGGGGAAAGTTGGAAAAGAAGGTAGATGTACTAATACTGTCTACTGATTAATGGTCCTACAACATATAAAAAATAGCTTTGCTGGTTTTTTTTTTTTTTTTTACAGTATTATAAAAGGCTTTTAGTTGGGATTATAATTTTTTTTTGCTATAGGAAAGAAGTAATTAGAGGGGAACATTTTGCTCAGCTTCATGCTAAAAAGGGAATTGAGGCAGTTTGGAAGAAGCTTGTAAAGGCTTAATTTAATTTTAATTGGCAAGACAGACGTAATGGGCTTTCCTTCATTGGTGTATTAAGCCAAAAGGTAGGAAGTATAGAACTGAGGATTTACTCAGTAATAAATAGGTAGTGATAAATAGGCAATAACTGGCTTAGAAAGCACAGGAAGGTCTGGGTCAAGGTCTTCAGTTAAGGAAGGCAGCATGGAAATTGTCTATTCAAAAGAGACTTTGAAATACCCACCATTTACAGAGGCAATTTTGATTTAGCAGATTAATAGGGAATGAAAACATTCTGGTCAGATAGAGACCCCAGAGGAATGTTTGTCTACAGGCTGAGATACAGAATATAGCACAACCTGATTAAAGATTCTTAGGGCCTTAATGATCTGGGATAATACTAGAAAATCTTTTGCTTTATTTCATTATTTCCATTAGACTGCAGTGCCATCTGTCATGCAGGCGACATAAGCACCAGATTGGCCAGATGCAGAAGGAGTTGTGCTCAAGATATGCTAAGGATGTGTCCTAGGTTATTCTCATGAGGAGTGGCTGCTCCATGCAGATAGAATGTTGAGTGAGCACAAAGAAAATTTTGCAAAAACGAGATCATATAGTGTATACAATTTAAGAATAAATAACAGAATTAATCCTACTTGAATTGAAAGTTGAAGTAAAGCTGTAAGAGTTAATGAATTAAAGTTAACTTCCTTTAAGGTTAGAAAGAGGCCGGGCGTGTTGGCTCACACCCGTAATCCTAGCACTCTGGGAGGCCAAAGCGGGCAGATTGATTGCTCGAGGTCAGGAGTTCGAAACCAGCCTGAGCAAGGGTGAGACCCCACCTCTACTATAAATAGAAAGAAATTACTTTGCCAACCAATATATATATATAACAAATTAGCTGGGCAATGTGGCGCATGCCTGTAGTCCCAGCTACTCGGGAGGCTGAGGCAGCAGGATTGCTTGAGCCCAGGAGTTTGAGGTTGCTGTGAGCTAGGCTGACACCACGGCACTCATTCTAGCCTGGGCAACAAATCGAGACTCTGTCTCAAATAAATAAATAGAAAGAAATTAAATGGCCAACTAATATATATATAGAAAAAATTAGCCGGGCATGGTGGCGCATGCCTGTAGTCCCAGCTACTTGGGAGGCTGAGGCAGGATGATTGCTTGCGCCCAAGAGTTTGAGGTTAATGTGAGCTAGGCTGACGCCACGGCACTCACTCTAGCCTGAGCAACCAAGTGAGACTCTGTCTCAAAAAAAAAAAAAAAAAGGTTAGAAAGAAAAGTAATTTTTAAAATTGAGATTGAAATTGTAGTTTTTCTGTGACTAATTGTATTTGTGAGTATTTTTTTCTTTGGGTCATTTGTAATCAAATTAGAAAGAGTTCATGCCTTTCCCCATTTTAATTTTGAAAACGTTGTAGGATCATTCATTTGAGAACTTTAGTTTTTGGTCTTGAAAATGACCTAGGCCGGGCGCGGTGGCTTACGCCTGTAATCCTAGCTCTCTGGGAGGCCGAGGCGGGCGGATCGTTTGAGCTCAGGAGTTCGAGACCAGCCTGAGCAAGAGCGAGACCCCATCACTACTATAAACAGAAAGAAATTAATTGGCCAACTAATTTATATAGAAAAAAATTAGCCGGGCATGGTGGCGCATGCCTGTAGTCCCAGTTGCTTGGGAGGCTGAGGCAGCAGGATTGCTTGAGCCCAAGAGTTTGAGGTTGCTGTGAGCTAGGCTGACGCCATGGCACTCACTTTAGCCTGGGCAATAAAGTGAGACTCTGTCTCAAAAAAAAAACAAAAGGGCCGA